>QKQZ01015498.1:0-59031 GCA_003595255.1 Solenopsis fugax | reverse complement strand
GACTGACTGTAGGTCTTGCTACCCTCGCCGATTCATCCCCGGCGTCTCCCCCGCTATCTACCGACGCCCCCTTCGATTCATTTCGCCAACGGAGTCGTCCGTCCGACCCCAACCATGCCGACGATTCGAACGTGCACGCGCGCCCGGCGTCGCGTCGTTATGCTCCGCCGGCGCAACGCTAATTATGGACCCCTGGCGCGATGTGTTTTCGCCGTAATCGCGGAGATCCGGCACGACGAGAGATCGATCTGCAAAATAATCCAAATACCTATTCATTTATGCATATGATTAAATTGTATTTATATTATGANTTCATTTATGCATATGATTAAATTGTATTTATATTATGACAACTTTAATATTTTTTTAATTTATTATACTAATATTTCTATTGTTACTAATTGTCTGAAATTTGTAGAATAAAGCATGCGTGAAATATAAATAATCTACATTATATACTTACATGATTACATTTTGAAATTTATGATACAATTCTGGAAATTTCCAATATGTACATTCATATATCTTTTAAATTACAATTGTGTTAAGCTATATCATATCCTTTCTTTTACGGCGTTCTGTAAAATAAAAGGTTTATCGTGTTCATTCACTGCAATTGCAGTTTCGTATCATAAACAGTTNTTTTTTTTTTTGGAATAATCAAAAATATTCTCTGACTTTATCTCTACTTAGTTTTTACAATTTTGCTTTTTTATTGGAATATATGTATTATACTTTTACTATATATTTCTTAATGAATTAGTCAAAGAAATAATCTAGCTTAATCATGATTTAACCGAAATTGAATTTCTATCAGTTTACGATGACAAATTCGAGAGGGACATGTAAACATTTTCTTTCATCTTTCAAAAATAAATTTTACGAAAATGATTAAAAAAATAAATAGAAAAGAGAGAAATGAATATTAGTTCTTACCATTTATTAACATCTGGTATTGATAAACTTGTGCATTGTTAATTCGCTTAATACATAAACTATCAAAACATACATGCTGATACGAAGTAAACATATGACATGCATCGAGATGATCAATCAGCATTATAGAAAAAAGGCAATAATTAGATGCGAATATTCACTTCATGTATTTCTTTTTCTTTTTAGAATGGTTTATATCGCTACACAAGTTATTTGTTGACGTCGACGAGTGCATTGCGCAACAGGACGAGTCTCCTCTCGGAGGCCTCGGAGCAGCCACATGGCCGGATTAGGTTAGGTCGACGCCCCGCGCGGCCCGCGCCCCGCCATGCAGTGTCGCGATGCTGCTGTCACTGCCTCGCGGAAATGGCGCGTTTAGGTTAGGGTTAGAGCGACGTCGTTAAATATCGACGAGCCGGCACATGCCACGACTGTGATAGAACCTGCGGCGCGGATGAGGAACGGCAGTAAGGAAACCATGTCGTATATACGTGATTGGCGGCAGGCGTTGCGTGCACCGCACGTCTACCGGGTGGCGAACAGCAGCTTTCGCATCCAGGGCTACTTTCTGGTGTTAATCCTTCTGCTTCTGAGCGTACCGATCGTCTTCCTCGCCTATCCGCTGCTGCATGGCTTCATGTGCTCGCCGCCGAGTCAAACCCTTTCCCAGTGCCGCTATTATAAGTACAACCGAACGTACCCTACCTCGACGCCCATCAAAACCTCCAAGGGCATTACCTATCGGATAGCGATAGTGAGTGACCTTGATCATGATTCCAAGCTCGTAGACAAGAAGGATATGTGGCATAGTCTCATGAGAACCGGCAGTCTCTACTGGAATCCCAACAGCAATTTCCTGTCTATCATCTGGGACGACAGAACTGTTGTACTATCCTCGTCGTTGTCTATGAAGGGACGAGGAATGGAACTGTCGGAGTTAGTGACTTTTGACGGCCGTCTGCTAGCCTTTGATGATCGTACAGGAATGATATATTTCACTGAGGGCGATCAAGTTTATCCGTGGGTTATTTTAATGGATGGCAATGGTAAAAATCATAAAGGTATGTTATGCATAGCCAACAATAAACTAATGTTATTGTTGCTTTTAATGCTTGCAAGATATTCTTTGTATTAAAATTTTATTTATATGCAGGATTTAAATCCGAATGGGCGACTATTAAAGATGAACAACTGTACGTTGGCAGTATGGGAAAGGAATGGACTACACCATCTGGTGAATTTGAACATAACAATCCATTATGGGTCAAAGTAGTGTCACCACGTGGCGAGACACATTCTCTCAATTGGATCTCGTACTACAAACGATTAAGGCAAGCGCTTAACATCGAATATCCAGGTATGCAGATACTTGTGACTTATGAATGCATGAATTAATTTATCACACACATACTTTGTATAGGTTATATGATACATGAATCTGGAGCTTGGAGCGATATACATAAGAGCTGGTTCTTCTTGCCTAGAAGATGTTCTCATGAGCGTTATAATGAAACACGTGATGAAACGATGAGCTGCAATGTCATGTTGACTGCGGATGAAAACTTTGTTGATATTAAAGTGCGTTTTTATATATAATTACATCAAATATTAGTATTTTAACAAATAGTATGTTAACATATTAGTATGTTAATAAATTATAAGAATAAGGAAATTTATTTAATATCTCGATAAATCATGAAAATTATGAAATTCATTACAGGTTACTCATGTCGGAGATATAAATCCAATCAGAGGATTTTCCAGTTTCAAATTCCTTCCTGGTTCGCAAGATTCTATCATAATAGCTTTAAAAACAGAGGAACATCAAGGGCGGACCGCCACGTATATTATGGCCTTTACAATAGAAGGAATGATAATAATGCCTGAAACTAAAATAATGGATAAAAAATTTGAAGGGCTAGAATTTATATGACATTTAGGAGTAATTTTTAAAGTTAATTATTTAATGAAAATTTGTAAATAAATGTACAAAATACATAGACTGGTATTCATAGTCGATTCTTATATTTAAGATCGTCTCAAATACTGTCTTAAGATATCAACTAATCACAGAGCCGCATTAGCATTTTAAGACATTATTAGAGGATCTTGAAATATGATTCGATTATGAATACCGGCCATAGTCTTAAATTTCTACAACGAGATAAAATTACTGGAAGTTAAACAATGTGACTAAGGCCGTTTCTTTGTATGATCAGTATTGTTACATTCGAAGTGCCAGAGTACAAATTTTATTGTCATTGATATGAAATGTCTACAAGTGTATGCCGAATGACAATTGTAAATACATATGTATATACGCGCGAATGCTTGAAACTGGTCTACCCTTTACACACTGCTATTGTTTCATAAATAAATTTACGATTGTGTTCAAAAATGCAAAACGCATTATGTAATTTTGTCTTTAATTGTTACACTTTGATATTTAGTACATAGAAAATCGTATGGAATTTAAGCAAGTATTAGAGGTACAGCACAGCAAAACGTGCGGAGATCCTGACCTTGGACCTTTTTTACACGTTTCGTCTTCACGTCTCACGAACTTTTTACGTCATAAAGGCGAATTTTTTCTTCCTCTTGTTTTTCTTATTCCGCGCGTACCGCGCGCGCTCAGGGTTACAATATGTACTTCTATGCCAAAATCAATAATACTAGTATATATCCAGCCCGGAGGTGGTGGCAGCAGCACTGCGTTTCTTCAGCAGGGTTTAGTCAACCCGATGCACGGCAAGGATACGGTTCGCTGCTCGACAATGTGCCGCGGTTCGCGTGCATTTGTTATACAATGCTCGTCCGCACTTTTTCGAAAAGTGACATTACTCCGGTAGTATGTCAGTACCCGGTAATTATCGAACTTTCATAAAAACCAGAAGCGGCATCAAGATTGTGCATCGTTAGCGGTCTTCCCTGCAATCCGGCATTTGCATCTTGCGTTCAGAAAAACGCACAATAAAACTCATTCTTATCCCAGAGACCTCGAGGAACGAAGAATTCTGACTGTTCATCGCTCCGTATGTAAATAAATTCGAAAACAATTGATAAAAGAAATAAATGTATCAATAGAGATCAATAGAGATTGGGGTGATCATGTATGACGACAGAAGCTTATGTAACAACTGCACAAGCGGCTTGAATTGCTTAAACATCAAATACTCATATAATAAATGAGACACGTTGTGCTGCATGAAAAGGGTAGCTCCGTCCTAGTGGCTCAATTTGCTGCGTTACGCCGGAAAATCAAAATTCCAGAAAACACAAAATTAGATTTTAAATGTACATTAAAAGTAGCTCTTCCTGCTCTTGCGGCTTGTGTAAGGAGGAAATGCGGCACTTGTAAGGATGCATCGCGATTCCCTCAGTGACGACACCGGTGATCGCAACGCGGCTGGCACGTTCATGACATAAATGGGATATTTCGCGTATCCCGTGTATATTTTTCCGACCGTTGAACTTGTCTTTTGAGACGGCAATAAACAAATCAACAATTATCAGTATGCTCGTGCGAGTATGTGACCTTGATATAAACTCTCGGCTGATAGTCCCGCACGGTGGAAAGATGTTTTCCACTTGACAAACACGTAGCCGGCAGTCTCAGGAGAAAGATTTTAATCGTCCGAATCTCTTTATAAAATTCTTTTTGCGGAGATAATGGCGACGGCGGAAGAGACGATGAAGGACTGGAAGATTGCCAGGACCGGCATCTCCCTGCTGCTGAACAACAAGACCGAGGAAGCTGAAGCTCTATTTACCGATCATCCCCATAGCTTCCACGTCAAAGCCGGCCGTTGCTTTGTTCTCTTCATGGTACGTAATCGCGTGATGAACCATATCGATTTCATTGTGTATTCTAACGAAGTACGCTTAATGTTTCAAGGCCGCGAAAGAATGTTGTTACTTAATCGGTTTTAATAATAAACTGCGAGCACACGCGTGCATCGGAAAATAGAAAATCGATACCGATTGATACCGCGCCAGGACAGACGAATCAAGTAAAAGTAATCTCACAATCTTGTTACGATATAACAAAACCATGAGACAACGAGCGCGCTTCGCTTCGATTTATAAGAAATGCAAGGCGCACGCCTTGAATGTTTTATTTAAAGCGTCTGACGATAAGTAGTAATCTAATACAATTTCATGAATCGTGTAGAATGCCCTGATGACTTTCGAAGACGACAAGTTCCAGCAAGCCACGTTACTGCTTAAGGATATGGAACGGGAATGTGCAGGCGATATAGGATGGCTGAAGTCTGTAAAAAGTAAAGTGTTTCGAGCAGAAGAGACTGACGTAAGTTCCTTCAGCAGGTCATTCTTAATATAATTTATTCAGTTAAAATTTTTTTAACTTTTAATCTATATATCTGGATGCGCAGAAATAATCTCTTTCTGTCTACTTATTATTATTAATAACAATAAAAACTGAAATGTGAGATATTTCTTGTTTCTATTGTACTGAAATTTGAATTTAAATCAACATTATGCTTCAAGTTTTGTTTATCGAAACGAAATATCATTCATCGTTAAATGCTTCTGTTAGTAAACTTACAAGATGGTTTGATTAATGAAAAAAAAAAAGAAATAATTATGAAATTAATTTCAGAAGGATTACGTGAACAAGCTAGAGCGACAAATCGTTTTAGCGGATACGCAGGTGTTTTCGGCCGTTTCGTTGTTCCTCCAACAAGAGCTAACCGGATATGTTCGCGGTTGTTGGATGCTCCGCAAAGCTTGGCGTGTTTATCAGCACGCGTATACCCAGATCTCGCAACTGTATCGTCGCACCTTCGGTACAAATCCATGCGGTGCGTTATCATATCGACATGATTTGTACAGATTAAGAAAATTAGAATTTGAATCGTCACAGGTTTGCAGAAATAGCGACAGATAATTAAGATCAAAACTATATTTCATTAAATTAAAATAGAGATAGCTCCAGTCGTAGCAAGGTCTTGCTGCTGAAGTATTTCATGTTTCAATTCATATCGAACTGCATCAGAGATAATTATCAGAGATGCATTAGAGATGCAAGTTAGCATCGGTATTATTGAATTTGATTTTTAATTTTAATTACGTTTTATTCTCGAGAGCTGTGTATGAACAGCGCACAGTTCAATATGAATTGAAATAATATTAAATATTATTTCAGCACTATGACCGTCTGGTCCTATCTCTATTTTATATAATTCGCGGTCTTGAATTTATATTGTATATTTTATTAATTAAATTCTGATAAAAGATTCAATAAAAATTTAGCATTTTTACGATTGATCTTTTATTTAGGTGTTTCGATTAATTTTGAGATTTTTTTGCAAAAAAAAACACGTTTATTTTAAAGAGACTTTAAATTATATTTTTTTATTATAACCCATTGTAACTTATCGTATATAATTATAATTAATATATTACTTTTTATAACGGATATGTAAATAATTTTTTCGCATTTTCTTCTCGCAGGATTCAGCCCGTGCTGCATCAATCCAACGAGTAATGGATCTTCTCTGCAAAGCCCGCAGAGCCCGGAATCTTCGGAATGGTCGATACCATCCTGCAACGGTTACACGAACAACGTGACACCCGTATCGTCGCCATCAGGTCTGCGAAGCTCTCTATCAATGTTCTTCTCGCTCACTGGCATCACGTCCGAACAACAGACACCGTAATTGTTGTTTCTACTTACTCAAAATTTCTCGTCTCCCTTCGCCCTTCGCCCACCGTCCTCTCCTCTCACGAGAGAAAGGCATTGCCGTCGTGCGTGTTGGCACTTGTTGATATTTGATATTTTGGAATATATGCGCGATCAAATCTCCGATCACGTTTACGATTATGTAATTTTGCTCCAGAAACTCACACACTGCTTCGCATACTCGCTTCGCGAAAGCGAAGTTTGTGGCTAGCTTCGATCACTTTGCTTTTCTTCCTCCCTCGCTCGCACATTCTAAGGTCGTTCAGGTCGCGATTAAAAATTTAATTAAAGCAAAATGTATTTCGCAGCTTCGTGGAACCTTCAGAGGTGACACGTTTAATGTCGGCCGCAAGTTTCGGTTATGGTATATATCAGCTGTGTGTGGGCCTCTTGCCGCCGTCTGTACTGAAAGTAATTCACTTCTTCGGCTTCGAGGGTAACAGGCAGTCTGGTCTTACTGCCCTTATGTACGCACGACTTGGCGAAGATATGCGCGCACCGCTCGCCACGTAAGTGTATTATGGGTTTCGAATTCTCCTAAAAATATTTTTAAAAGCCAGTATGTAGAATAATTGCAGCATAATTAAAAGCATAGTATTTATTGCCCTTTTCTTTATAAATCGAATTTTTTTTTACTTCGACTAAATGTGCACTAGCATAAACATATTAATCTCCATGTTTAAGACTTTTTATTTACAATACGACTGATTGATATGATACTATTTTGTCATAGATTAGCTCTACTTTGGTATCACACGATTGTACGTCCGTTTTTCGCACTCGATGGGTGCAATGTAAAAGCGGGTGTCGCGGCAGCGAAGCAGCTGATAGCTGAATGTCATGTCGAATTTCAGAACTCTGCCCTTTTTCTCTTTTTCATTGGCAGAATGGAACGTTTGGAGGTACTCTCTTTAATAGATAAAATAATTAAATACTAAAAAACATTATTTTTTATAATTTCTTGGTAATTTATTTCATAGAAAATAAAGTTGAGCAAGGGTTACAAAGTATAATCCTCACTCATCCTGTAATGTTACGTTTACAATATTATGATTTTACTTATAAATATCTAGATATATTCTAGTAGAAAAACATTTATCATATTTAGTGTATAGTCTGTTTTACTGAATTCTTAATTCTATGTATTTCGATAATGTTGTTCATTATTGTATTATGATTTAATCATTTCGTAGACAAATGTCGATGGAGCGCTAGAAGCGTTCGGCAAAGCCGTGGAGGTTGCGACTCAAAGGGAAGTCAAATTGTTGTGTTTACACGAGGTTGCCTGGTGCCACGTAATACGCTTGAGTTACGATGAAGCGTATCGATCTTTATGGCAGTTGCAGCAACAGTCGAGGTGGTCCAAGGGCTTCTACGCGTATTTAGCCATGGGTAATTTCAATACCGCTCCAACGCTCGAATAAGCAAACTCGGATTTCTTTATTGTGCCACGTTTGCAGTTTGTTGCGGAGCTAACGGCAAATTTGATCTCCTCCTGTCGCTGTACAGCAAAATCCTTCCTTGGTTTCACGAGACGAAAAGCGAGTCGCAACTCGACGTTTTTATCATGCGCAGGCTGCCGAAAATTGTCGATAAGGAGACCGGACATCCTTATACCGCCCTGTATTATAAATTACTCGTATACGAATCATTGTACTTGTGGAACGCCCTTCCGTCCTGTTCCACCGAATCGCTGCGGGGAATATCACTTGGTAATAATGGCTTAATATAATTCTGTCAGTTTTGTATCCTATGATGTATAATCGATGTTACCCGATAAAATTTCAATTAGTTAGTACAGTTACATTAATCAGGAAGGCGAAAAAAAAATTGAGATGATATTTAAATACTTTATGATGATTTTTTAACCGAAAAAAATCTCATGTTTTATTTATTATGTAATTTTATTATCAGAATGCAAGGAAAATCACTCCGAAGAACCGATGGTGGGTTTAACTGATCTCATTGAAGGCGCAGCATGTCTTTATCTGGGCGACTCCGAAGCGGCTATTAAAAATTTCCGAAATTGTCTGAAACATAGGTATCCGTCCAAGGACGAGTACGACCAGCACGTCAGCGCGTTTGCGCTGTACGAATTAGGGAGTAGCCTTAGTAACAATAACGTAAGTATATCACGTATGTACACATTACACATCGCCTAAATTTTCGTCTATATTCACTTCTTACGTAACTTTATTGTCTCATATTTTAGAATCCTAACGAAGGCAAAAATTTTCTATTGAAGGCGCAAACTCAGTACAAAGACTACGATTTTGAAACTCGACTCAATTTACGTATACATGCCGCCCTGAAAAATATATAGTGACGTTAAATTGTAAACGTCCAATATATATCACAATGTGAAATAGGTTTATTATAGCATCGGAAAAAACATATTTACATTTGGATACAACAGTAACATTTTATATATGTTACTATCGTTCAAGAGTTTGTTATTTCGTTTAACAATAAAAATCAAGATAAAATTAAAGCAATTTATAGCAGAAATATGATTTTATAAATTTTTTATTTTTATTTTATTAGTATTATGCTTTATGTATAGCGTAAAACATACAAATTGCAATTCTATGTAATTTCGCAGATGAAAGATATTTTAAAACAGGAGATTATTATGTAGCACAACTTGTCGCATTTATTTAAAGCGATAGATTTTATTTGCAAAAAGTATGCTAAACTTTATAGCAGGACATAGCGATTTATACGAAGTGAATTACAAGAATTCTGTTATTCCGTCTAAAAAGATATACGAGTATAGGCAAATGGAATTGGATCGCATTTTTTTGCATGATTATTTGAAAAAGTTATTCGCTTGGAAAATGTTTATACTTTTCTCAGCATTGTCTACATTCACCCTGTATATATACCCTGTAAATCCGCAAATAAAATAATATCAAAATAGGGTAAGAAAATATATTTGATTATTTCATCAAAATGGAATGAATCTTTTTTTTTAATCCAGAACTATTTACCGTTTTCATTACACGTGTATCTCCTCCATGTACATGTGACAGTTCATGTAGTTAGAATCGTGATTCGTTTTTTTGCAATATATCGATTACTACAAACGATATCAGTTGTCAATGGTCATGTAATCTTGTCTTTGACATATACATCTGGTGAAAATATATGGTTTTACCACTCATAAAGAACGTGACCGATATCTGACATAAATTGACTTCACCGATTTAATTTCTTCTGCGAGTACTCGGGACATGATTGCGTGATGAAACGACGTCGATGAGTGCGCGAAACACTTTCTGTTGTGTTAACGCAGGGAATTGTCCGGGTATCCCGGCCAGTTGTAATCAACGATCCGCTTGGTACATCAAACTCGTCAAACCTTTCGTTTTCTGCGTCATTACGTCAATGCTCGGTACGGAGATTTCAATTTAATAAATTAATTTGTAAAAAATTTCGATCGGCTATCCTGATATCTTAATGATGTCATGATTTGTGAAATTCAATGCAAATTTCATTTACGTGTCAATAAAGCGCTCCGATATTTTAGCGATGTCCGTATCCCACCTTTGCGATAAATATTCCGCAAGTGCATCATTCAAAATGATCAAGGCAGACTTGGGAAACCTCAGATCTCATTTGAGCACTCTCTCGGTAATTGTTTGCTGATTATAATATTTTCCAAGTGTAAACTCAATTTTAATATTATTATATAATTGGCGTTTTTCCCATTATTTCTGTAAATAATTGGATTAGTTAGAGGTGAAGAACGTAATAGAGATGCGCGACGAGCTGAAAAGTAAGTTGAAGGAAGTGGGCACTGTGATTCCAAAAATGTCAGAAGCTATTCTCAACCTGAGGAACGAAGTGTCTGAGGGTAAGAAAGGTGCGGTGTATAAATTGACCGGATGCTGTGCCTGGTGCAGTGGCATTTCTATGACGTCAAATATATCGACTAAATAAATAGAGCGACTTATTGTGCTTATCCCCCATCGCAAGTGCTCGCATGAAGCAAATGAAAGCCTTTCTCTTTGTATCATTCACGCGCGTCTAATTATTTATAATTAGTTATGATTTTATTTTTATCTGTTTATTTGACAAGTGATTTCGTAGCACTTCAGTTTTCTAACATTTATTACACGTACGCGTTGCAACAGAGATGAATCTGCATACGAAGAACTTGCTGAAGGCTTTGTCACCAGAGACCGTCAGAAATATGGTGAGAAACGAACTACAGACGTACGATGCCGACAAAACTGGAAGAACGGATTACGCTCTTGAAAGTTCAGGTTTTATCCAATAGTCTATTTTTACATAGTTTTTTATATAGTACGTGTTAATTAAAGGGCGCTTGGTTGCGACCTGCTAATAATCTCATGCATAAGTAGGCTACAAAGTGTTCTTTTTACTTCTTTTTTTTCTCAGTTGGCTTGAAAATAATTTGCATTAATCTTTTTGTCAACTTTTCCATTATACAACGAGGTATTATGAAAAAGATATATATTTTTTTCGAAAATAAAATTATCCTTCTCTTCCATAAATAGACATTTCCTTAATAGTTTACTCTTGAGTAAAAAAAATGCATCAAGGGCATAATGACGCATCTTCGGCTCATCATCACACGGTCTTTTATACGCAGGTGGCGCAATTCTATCGACACGAGACACTGAACCTTACTCGACCGGTGCACCTGTGCTCAATCTGTTCGGCATACCGCTTTGTCAACAGCAGAATACACCCCGAGCCGTGATACAGGTTATTTGACTAATATCTAATATTACTAACGTTCTGATCCCAAAGTATTTACCAGACCGGCGTTTTGCCGGGCGAATGCTGGGCCTTCAAGGGTAGCAGCGGCAGCGTGGTGATTCGATTACTCGGCCGTGTGCATGTATCTGGAGTTAGTCTCGAACACATCTCTTCATTGATATCCCCAACTGGAGAGACTGCCACGGCACCAAAAGATTTTTCCGTTTGGGTGAGCTGATCATTGTGCGACTACATATATAAATATCTCTTAGTATACATTATATACACACAGGTATCATATTTGCTATTTTAAACAACAGCCTGAATTGATGGTTTTAGGGTTTAACGGATCTGGATGATAAGAAGCCTTTCTCATTTGGCAGTTTCGTATACGACAATAGTGGTCCGCCGTTGCAGTACTTTGAAGTCCAGGTGAAATATCCTATACGATATGCTCCTATATAATTAACATCTGTGATTAAAATTCGTTCAATTGCCAATTCTTGTACTTAATCACATGAAATAAAAAATTATTTGCAGAATCGAGTGAACCAAGTATATGAGATAATTGAATTGAAAGTCCACTCTAATAGTGGTAATCCAGAGTATACATGTATCTACAGAATACGGGTGCACGGTACACTTAGTAAAATATGAATACATGTCAGGTACGTGAAAGTCATATTTTTCCTAAAATTATGTGCAATTTTGTAGTTTAATCAAATAAAATTTAATAAAGAAGACTCATTCAATGAAATGTAGCTCAATTGAATTTATAACGGGTTGTATAATAATAATAGCATTAATTAGCATTAATAATAAATACCATTATATAGCAATAATAAATTATTATCATAAACAGATTCTCGTTGATTGACTGGATTTACCGAAACAAGTTGCCGCTTGATATAACAAAGAATATTGTTTGCTGCAATATTGGGCGCTGAATGTAAATCAGGACAGTAGGTGGTCGCTCAATAAAAGCAACAGGCCAGTTTAACGTAATCGTCGCTCGATTTATTACATTTGTACATATTTAATTTTCCCTTCGAACTCCCCGCTATCTCAAATCTCTCCTCACGCGTTCTCCGTCGCACACGTACCCCACATTCTTATCGTACTCTCCGGCTTCGTGTGGTGGAGCGAGGCCAAAGTTTCGCAGCCATCAAGCGCATACACGCAAGGACATCAGGCAGACAGGAAAAGACGCTCCCCGGCGGTTCTACGGACGCCGGCCGTTACACACCCCATATTTTACCGTAATTAAAATAACACGTTATATATATCTCGGGATCCGGCCGCGGCCCGAACTCTTGCTTTCTGCTCCTCTCCGTTATGTTTAGCTTTGTAGTTTTGCGTTTTCATTAATTCGACGATTATGCCTTCTCTACGGGCGAAGAACAGACTCGAGAGGCACGCTGCTGAGTTTCGACATTCCTCTCTCCATCACGCGTGCACATATACGCACGATCGTAAAATTCTCCAACGACACTTTACTCCTTTCCACTCTCTTCAACCGGTTTCTATAATTTTTTTTTTTATTTATACAGTACGCAACTGCCGGACTATCGATACGTGTGCAGCTGATCGGCGAACTCGCGCACGATCGTCATCGGCGCGTGTCTAGAGTAACTATAATTCGGAGGTCAGTCGTCTAACGCTATCGAGCTATCGAGAGCCGGTCGTGGTGCCGAAGAAACGCGAGTACATGTACGTAAGCACTTGGATACAAGATTATCTACGTACTTTCCTTAACATGTTTAAAGCCGGATCTAGCCTAGGCAAACAAACACGAATTAACAACTTGCTTTAAGTGCAAACGGTGTCGCCATTGTTCATTCGTGTTCGTTTGTGATTGTTTGCTTGATCTGGATTTGATTCAACATGATCTGATAGCAATTCGGTCATTGCTTCTCTCTATGCTTGCTACGTATTTATTTTGTGATACGACGTTTCCAGTTGAGTTTTATCACCAGAAAGGCATAGACAGTCATGACAGTCACTACATATATTTTTTTAATCTTACAAAGCTTGCAATTTTGTAAAAGTTTCAAGTCTTACTTTCTCTTTTATATAATGACACGAAATTCCAAACTATAAAAGTCATATATTTTTTTTATTTAAACACTATTTCGAATATCTCGATTTATGAAAGTCTTTAAAAATAATTAATGTAGAGAATGCGTAGTATGTGTAGTGTGTGTAATTAACGAAAATACCATTGAAAATATTCAAGAAACGAAATGTAACAGAGTTAACTTGCTATATAATTTTTCTCTTACGTTATTATAAGAAACTATTTTTCTAAGTGGCAAATTTTCAGCCATTCTGGTGTCAAGCGGAATTCCATGGAACAACTATGCGTTCACTAAAGTATTTCCATCGAATACTCAATGGTGAGGTCCCATTGTTCCGATCAGCATTGGACCAGGAATTCCACTTAAGCTCAACGCAAAAACGCCGTTTAATTCAAGATTTTGTTAGGCTTTTTAAATGAAATGCGGTATCGACTATGTGATCGATCGGTCGATGATTACTTTTTTTTTTTCAAGCGAGATATGACGCGCACAGCGCGCCTGAACATGATTTTAGCGACTACACCTTCGACCCGACAAGGGTGGTTGGAGTCGTCAGTAATTTTTTCGCAGCTGAAAAATAACGCGGGCACCACCACCGTACGAAGATTCGTCAACGCTCGTAAAAGGCATAGAGTTGTTTATTCTTACTTCTCTTTTTTTTGTTAGATTTACTTCGACAATCGTTAAATATATTACCGCACGCGGTAGTATCAAAATAAACCACACCAAGTGTAGAGTATAGAATATTCGTAGGTGTATGTATGTACAGTATAGAGTTCCTATTTATCTTTGTTTTGTCTCTCTATTTTTACGCCCCACGAAAGCCACCGAAACATTGGTTTTCGTTTCATTAAAAAGTCAGCTATCATCCCTAAATTGTTCCTTGCTGCCATTGTTGTTGCTGCTGTTGCTGTTGTTGCTGCTGCTGATGTTACGATTTCATTCTGATATTTGCTGTTACCGTTAGGAAATACACTACGATTAAAGTATATCACAGATGTCAACGAGAAGAACGCTCTAGTGTGTGAAAAGAGTGAAGTTAACGAAACGAAGATAAATCACGATTCTCGAACGCCGATTGTCCAATAATCGTCACAATTGATCGATCGAATCTTTAACGCCAGGTAAAAGAAGCTGATCGTGAAAATTTCTAGATTCCGACACTCAAATGACTAATAATAATTGTAAGATAATAAGAGTTATCATATTCTTTCTAGTAGATTAGATAAATTTGAATTTATACAAATCTGATTATTCTAGTTGAAAGATCAGGCACGTGTATATATATAATCGCAAAAAATTTACATCAGTCCAAACTGGCCGATTAATTATCATTTCCGTTAATCGATCCAATGACTAGAGTACAATCCACATCGATCGATTGTAGACATCTTTAATTTCCAATCGGCGAACCGCGCGCAATTTTCAAGAGTTAGAGAATAAGAAAAGGCGAGACAGTGTGGTCCAATTAATTGCAGTTTTGTCGCGTAGATTCGACATAAGATCTAGCTATAAACTACTGAAATTCTCTCTCTCTCTCTTTCTCTTTTTCTAATTTTTATCGACGCAATCTACGTCGTTCTTCTTCCTACCAATTCCTACGAATCGACTTCATCGACACTTCGAAAACGGAACAACGAGGTCAGTTCCGTTGGCAATAAGAGATTGTCATAGGTTTTCAAGTTGCATGATGCGCGCACGTCGCGCGTTTTGTGTAGCTATTTTGCGCTACGCATTGGTATATTTTCCTAATTACATCATGCTATTCATGCGATTGTATCTCATTTACGCGATAGGCGGGATATTCTTTTCGTGCTCTTTCTCCCGCTCCTTCTCCCCCTAAGTTCAGCCTCCCCCTAAATGCTCGACTTGTTCGTTTTGGCAAGTTCACGGCGGCGAAGTGACTAGAATATAACGACTATATTGTCATGCACTACAGTCTTTCTTAGAGCCCTTTCATAAACCCCTCCCGCGATCTTCCATAGTGTGTTTCCGCCGTGCAGTGTATACCATGTGTATAACACGTATGTACTATGTTTCATTCCTTTGAAACATCCTGTACGTACAACTAGAGACTACATCGGCTTTTTTGCCCTGGATTAAGAAGGATCTAACGATTCACCGGTGGAGGACGGTCTCTCGGGTGTCTCCTTGCTTTCGTCCGTGCCGCCGCTGCCTCTACCATTTCGCATCGTCGTAGTGGAGGAGATCGAGGCGTCCAGGGTCTCGTCTTCGCGCAATCTGCGGCCGCGTCGTTGTCCGTTGCTGCTACTCGCCGAGTCTGTGTCATCCACGTATATCCTCACGTCGGATCCGATGGCGCCGCCCTCACCGATGTGCACCCCGCCGCCGCCGTTGCCGCTGCCGTTGCCGCTTCGGCTACCGCTACCATTGCCGTTACCATTGCCACTACCATTGCTGAGGCTGCCGGCTGCGCTGCCGCTAACGGCAACGCTGAGGCTGGCAACGGCGCTGAGACTACCGGCGACACTCAAGCTGCCGGTGCCGGTGCTCTCGCTGGCGTTGCCACACGGTGACGGGACCTCATCGGATCTGTCCTCAGTGGTGACATAGATGTGGCTGTAACCCTCGCCACGGATTATCGCGCTATATTGATCGCTGGCGATGCTGGTGGTGGTGGACGCGCCAGTGGCGTCTTGCGTCTTCAGCTTGGACGGCCTCCTCTCGTTAATAATGGACTGCACATCGAGATCTTCTTGAGGTGCTGTCGGCGCCGTCGCTGTCGTCGACGTCGGACGTTTTCTCTCCTCTGTCTTCGTCTTCGGTGCCTCCAGTTGGGCTTTGCCGCCGGCGTAGCCATTTGCCATACTAGGCGGTCGCGTACTGCTGCTACCAGCGCCTGCGCTCGCACTCGCGCTCGTATCTGATTGCGTTGGTGATTGTGTGTCGCTTGATGTCCGACGGCTCATCGTCGCCTTGGACGGGTAGATCTCGGCGGTTGGCATGAGGTAACGATCGCTGATGGTTAATCTTGGCGGGACGCTCAGAGTGCTGCTCGAGCCAGGGGAAGTTGGGCTCAGCGAGGGACTAGTCGACGGCTTACTCACGGTTAACAGAGACTTATTTTCACGCGTTTCACTGGTGGTCGCCTGCAAAATTGATATTTAATGTATAATTATATTGCTATTTTATTTCACTAATCCTGGATGATAATTTTTGTAAATATCAGAGCAAAGTTTTTGTTAAGAGGAGAGAATGAAAATTTTATTATATTCTATGCTGTGAAGGCAAATAATAACAAGAAATCCATTTGATAAATTAAATGAAGAAATAAAGAATATGACTTGTAATTTTTTTTCTTAATAAGTAATGTATAACGTGACCAATGCACTGCTAGGCTACTTAGTTCTTATTTATTATTAGTCTGTTCGAAAATGGTTATTACTAGTAAAAATAATGCAGTTGGCAGAAGTAAAAATTACTGGCGTTGCGTTTTGTTCCTTCCACCAGTAAAACCAGTAGAAGATCCCAAATAATCCGTAACGTTATAAAAATTTTCAGGTTTAAAATTGCGGACATTTCAACGTTACCGCAAGCTTGTAATAACATTGCAGAAATCTTTTGTAACTTTCATACAATATTACAATGTTTCAATGTAAGGTTTATGCAATGTTTCTTTAATCTTTCAATGCTGAGTTTGAGTTATGATTCTAACCTTCACGTTTTATAACAAATGTTATATTCGTGATTAATATTGTTAAAATATGGAATTTTTATTTTAAACTCTTCCCCTTCTTTTTTTCCTTTCTTCTCTTCATTTTCATCTTTTTTCCGTATTTTAAAACTTCTTTCTTCCTTCTTCTTTCATTTATTATTATTTTATTTCTTTCCTTTTTCATATTTAATAAGTTTTATAATATCTATCCGTCTATTACATATGATTTTTCCTGAAAGACTGAAAAGAAAATATTTTATTAAATAAATTTTTATTTCTATATCAAAATTTCAAAATGTTACACCTAATCCAGCGGTTATTAAAAATTTATATCATACTTTTGTATATATTCGCTCTCCTATTTTCTTTTATTTTCATTCTTTATTTTAAACTCTTTATTTTTTTTCTGTTTTTTCTTCTTTTAAAATTTTTCCTTTTGTAACTTTTTTTTATACAAATAAATGTTTAATTTTGGTAAAAAGTTAATAAAGTAAAGTTTATGTGTTTCAAAAATAACTAGTTAAAGTTAAAAATTAAATCATTTAAAATTAACTAAGTTAAGTTAAAAGTTATTAATTTTATTATTTAACTAATTATTATTTTTTAATTACCCAACCCGGCAAATGAGTTACGAGAGTTTGTAAGGCGGTGCGATGCAAGATCTCTCTAAAAGTAGATCAAGAAACGGTAGTCTCGCGCAGCAAGATAGGCTCCGCATTACTCGAGGCGCACGTGCACGTCGTCCTTTAATGCCTCCACTCGGGTTGTTGACCGCGCACGGTCCCGTTAGATAAACGGCACGCCGCACGCCGGCCGTTTGGGCCGCCTCCCCACTCTTCTCGGTCGCTCGGCTCGGTCATTCCCATTACTTCGAGGCGCACGTGCTCATAGTCGGCCGAGGAGAGTGGGGAGGCGGCCCAGACGGCCGGCGTGCGGCGTGCCGCCTATCTAACGGGACCGTGCGCGGTCAACAACCCAAGTGGGGGCATTAAAGGACGGCGCGTGCACGTGCGCCTTGGGGAATGCGAAGTCTCTCTCGTTGCCCGAGACAACCGCGTTTGTTGATCAACTTTTAAGGAAATCTACTTGCATCGCACTGCATTACAAACTCTCGTAACTCATTTGCAGGGTTGGGTAATTAAAAAATTTAAAGTTAAATAATAATGTTAATAACTTAAGTTTTAACTTAAGTTAGTTAATTGTAAATAATTTAATTTTTAACTTTAACTAGTTATTTTTGAAACACATGAACTTTAATTTATTAACTTTTTACCTAAGTTAAAAATTCATTTGTATAAAATAAAAGTTATAAAAGAAAAAATTTTAAAAGAAGGAAAAACAAAAAAAGAAAGAAAGAGTTTAAAATAAAGAATGAAAAAAAAGAAAATAGGAGAGCGAATATACACAAAAGAATGATATAAATTTTTAATAACCGCTGGATTAGGTGTAATATTTTGAAATTTTGATATAGAAATAAAAATTTATTTAACAAAATATTATTTTCTTTTCAGGAAAAATCACATGTAATAGACATTATAAAACGTTGGATACGAAAAAGAAAAGAAATAAAATAATGAAAAATGAAAGGAGAAGGAAGAAAGGAGTTTTAAAATACGGAAAAAAGATGAAGATAAAGAGAAGAAAGGAAGAAAAGAAGGGGAAGAGTTTAAAATAAAAAATTCATATTTTAATAATATTAATCATTAATATAACATTTGTTATAAAAAGTAAAGGTTAAAATCATAATCCAGCATTGAAAGATTAAAGAAACATTGCATAAACCTTACATTGAAACATTGTATGAAAGTTACAAAAGATTTCTGCAATGTTACTACAAGCTTGCGGTAACGTTGAAATATCCACAATTTTAAATCTGAAAATTTTTATGACGTTTCGGATTATGTGGAATCGTCTATTGGTTTTACTGATGGAAGAAACGAAACGCAACGCCAGTAATTTTTACTTCTGCCAACTGCATTACTTTTACTGGCAGTAACCAAACTTATTTTTGAACAAAAAGTCTGTGAAAAATTTGAATTTATCGAAATATATTATAATTCTTTACCGGCAACTTCGGACGTTGTACGCGACTGACGTCTTGACTAGTTGTGGCGTAACTGCGATGTGGAATAATTCGAGGTACGCTCAGATTGCTCACAGGCTTCTCAAAAACTTCGGCGACCTCAAAATGCATCGGCAGCAGTGACCTTCGTTGATGGTGATGGCCTGAATGGAAGGTTTGCCGTCGTTTCGATTTAAATTTGGACGGTCTTGAACTCGAACTGCGACGTTTCTCGTCCAAAGACACGGAAATCGAGGCATCTAGAAAATAAAGAAGCCAATTATTTTTATAATGAGATGTAATAGCAGAGATAATGATAATATTATCTTATTATTATACAATAACCAGCCTATAAATAGACATTCTCACCATCGATGTTTCTCTCTCTCGGTGGATTGTAAATAAAATTCGCAGGTAAAGATCGAACTTTGGCCAATCCTGGCCGTCGTCTCACGATGTGCATTTTGTCATTTATCACCATTGAATCGCGTTCCTTATCGTCATCATCGTCATCTTCGTCGCCGTCTATTCTACCATTCATCGCTATATCGTCTTCATCTTCTTCCTCAAGAAGTTCTTCCTGCTCCGCCGCTAATTCTCTTTCCAACTGCGATTCCATGTCGAGCTCATCTTCCATCTGGAATCAAAATATTATACTTCGTATCTTCATGATCGAAGTGAATCTGTTATATAAAATTGTCCGGAAACATCACCTGTTTATGACTTTCCTCCAGATGCTTCATCAGCACAGCAACGACGACGTTCACCAGTACAAATTGCGCCATCAGAACGAAAATCACGAAAAATATGGGCGCGATAATACTGCTCACGCAACAATTTTTTACACAGTCCGCCGCATCGTCGCAATCGTCCCTCAGCGTGTCCTTCATGATTCCATTCCAGTTATCACCAGTTGCGACCCGGAAAAGCGTTAGAAAGGCCATACCAAAGTTACTAAAATGCGCGTGTTCGCCAAGACCTTGGCAAGGCATATCATCATTGCATTCTGAAATGAAAAAATTAGTATTATTCAATTACAAATTTATCCGGCTATTTTTAAAATCACATAAGAGTTAATTACATTTAAACATATCAGAGTAACAATTACCTAGTCGACCAAAGAGTTCCACCCCCAGTGCAGCAAATATAAAGAAAAGTAAAAAAAATAACAGTCCAAGATTTCCGACTTGCGGTAACGCCTGCATCACCGTGTCTAAGAGGGCACGTATGCCCTTCGCCATTTTCAAGAGCTTCAACACCCGGGCTATTCGTAATACTCGCATTACACGAATTATCGTGGGATTAATGGGGATAATCTTAGATTCGACCTCCTCTAGCACGATGCCGACTACTGATAGTATCACTATTCCCACGTCTAACTGATTCCATCTAAAAGAACATTGTTTTAGAAGCTTCTTTCTTGTGAGATTATTGATAATGTTGCGCTTATCTTACAATCAACAGCGTAATTTTTAATAAACGTGTTTGTTATAAAATATTAAAAAGAAGGAAGGCTACTTACTTATCCTTCATGTAAAGTTGCACGCCGAGGGCGACAAGTTTCATTATAGATTCGAGAATAAATACGGCGGTGAAGAAATAATTAAAGATTTTCAATGCATAGGTGAGCGCTTTCGGCATCATGTAAAACTCCATCGCCATCGTAACAACGTTGAGACCGATAACGGCGGCGATCGCCAAGTCGAAGTACTTGGACGTCACAACGTTATGAACGAACAGCCGCGCTTTAGAATAATGGGTGTAATATGGCGGTTCGTGCATCTCTGAAAATCGTAATCATCATTGCATATACACCAGTATCTATCGATCTGCCAGCGTGATGTAGAAGTGGCATTAACTTAATTGACCCGGCGGCCACTCACTTCGTCTCTTTTTCTCCATCTGCAACGCGCGCTTGGCCGCCCTTCGCACGCGCTCCTCTTTCTCCTGTTCTTCACGGCATCTATGAAAATTCTCGACCACCACGCCGACGAACATGTTCAGCACGAAGAAACCCACCAGCAATATGAACGCGATGAAATACAATAATCGCCACTCAGAGTAATTTTCGATAGGCTGCAATCAGCAGAATTGCTTTGAACATCTTTTAAAGACTATTATGTTGCAAATTAGAACTTGTTGGGAAAGTATCTTTGTGATCAACTGACAGGGAAGCATTATCAGAGGAAAAAATATTCATTCTCATTCATTATCAATTTGCTCACCTGCTGATCCACCCCGACAGCGTCTAGACCGGTATACATGATGTTTACCCATCCGTCTCGCGATGATAAGACGAACAACGACATAAGGGCTTTGCCAAGATCGTCAAAATTGTATTTCCTGTTTAGCCACATGTTCCGCTTGTCGGCCAGGCAGTCCGTTTTATTGCGTACGTCCTTGATATCGGGACCTTCGCAATAATAGAACGCACCCTTGAACAGCTGTACTCCGAGAATACCGAAGATCACGAAAAACGTGCAGCAGATAAGAACGATGTTGCCGATAGGTCGCAATGAAGACAGTAACGTCTGAACGACCAGCTTTAAGCCAGGTGCACGATTGATGACTCGCAGAGGTCTCAATGATCTCAGTAGTCTAAATACCTATATTTTTTTTTCACAAAAAAGATTGATTAGAGAAAAGCATGTAATAACAGCAATAATTTTTAATACAAAATTCAATCTATTTATATATTATAACTTCCTTTATTGTTCCAATGTTAAATATTGTCAGGAAATTGAAACAATTGTCGCATTAACTTTCATCAAAATAGTATTTAACCAGATATGTAAATATTTTAATAACGTTCATTTTTTTATATTAACTAAAATTATCCTAGTTAAAAATTAAAAAGTATAACGTACTTATTGATAAGTAATGACAGAGTCTTACCCTTAATATGCCAAATATTCTGGGACTACTGGACGAGAGCAATGACATCAATAAATCAATTATAGAAATGATAACAAGAGATCCATCCATAATATTCCAGCCTGATGTGAAATAAGCATCTGCACCATACAACATACTTGTTGCAACGACCTAAAGGAATAATATTGAAATGTAAGTTATGCGCGATTTTATAATTAATTATTTTCTTTTAGTTCTTTTTTATTATATTGTGAAATATAATTACTCAAAAGACACATACATCAGTTTCGTCTGAAATTGTTATATGGATTTTATACGGGTAAAATATTATATCGGTATATATTACCTTAACAAACATCTCGATGGCAAAAACTGCAGTAAAAATGTAATTTGCGGTGGCCAAAAAAAGCCTCTCGCGACTATCCGGTGGTATATTCGGTCGTTCCATCGCCAAAGTAATGCAATTTAATCCGATAAATAGCAACACCACATTATCAAACCATTTTTTATTAACGAGTCGTTCACACAAGATACGAAATCTGCAACACCGAGAAAACTATAATTCACATACTGTATAGCCAAAAATTGTTAATTATTTACTCAAACCTCATAATAATATTGTATAATAAAATCTATATTTTATTTTTAATGCTTGATTTTAATATTTTTATTGTTTTTTATTAATATACATATATCCGTTGTAGCATTTTTCATTCGTCGCAAGATTTCAAATGTTAATCACACAAGCAACGTTACTTCTGTTTATAATATTACCTGTTATTTGGTGGGAATAAATACAGGGAATAATTGTCGCGCTCCTGCAGGCAGCCCTTAGGTTCGAAGAACATGAATATCTTTTTGATCTTCTCGATGCTGCTCGAGCTACCATGCCCGTTCGATGGCGGCGTCTGCTCGCCACCCGTTCTCCTCGTTCTTGGGCGTTCCTCTTCTTGTTCATGAAGTCGCTTGATTCTCGGCAGTGGACCGGTCTCCATCGAAAGATTGTTGATCGTACGTGGGGTCGAGGACGGCGCGAGCATCTCGTCCAACGGCATCGTCTTCCTCGTGGACGTCTGGACATTCTCGTATCCGCGCAATGAATTCCTCCGCGAAAGCTCGCCGATCCATCGCATCTGTAAATCGCATCGTTGCAATCATATTTTATAGGAAAATTCACAGAAAACTCTTTCCTTTCAAAATTGTAACAATAAAATTGTAAAGCTTAATACGATTCGAAATCAAATGATTGAGTAGAGTAGTAAATATATTAATTTGGCTCTACTCAATCAATCGATTCTTTTCTTTCAGTAGCTTAAAATGAAGATCATAATGTATAAAACGTAATAGCTATCATAATTATACACATAATGTTACTTAATTGTTGTCATAGTACTTTAAACAGCACATTTTAATAGACATCGATAAGTGTCTTTAACTCATGCAACGATGGACTATCATTATACTCAGGAATAGAAAGTAACGAGTTTTATGACTAAAAAAGTAATGGTAACGCCATTATTGTTAGCATTACTTTTTTATAATAAGAATTTAGAATGATATTACAATTTTTTATAACAGTGATAAGGCCAGAGTTGGCATAATCATTGTTGATAATTAATTTATTACACGTTATGCATTGAAAAAAAAAAATAATTCTCTTTACTTGTTGCATAATGAGTCAAAGTAATGCATTAATAACATGTTACTTTCACTTGTTCCGTAACGAGTCAACTAACGAGTTATTTTTTTCAATGAATAATGCGTAATGGTTGAGTTAAAAATGTCAAAAGTAACTATTCCAACTCTAGCGTTACCATTATCATTGTGAAAAATTATAAAGTCACTACAAATTATGATAAAAAAAATGTCGTAGCTCACCTGATTAGGCGTAACTGTATAACGACGAATCGACCACGGGCCACGGCTTTCGAGCGAATTATTAGGACTCAAACTACGATTATTGCTTGTCAGGACGGTAGTTCGGTTATTGGGTGCATCGCGTTGTGTATCGTTTCTTATCGAACCATGTAAGTAACCACCATTAAATCTGCAAGAAATAACATATTAATCATTATATATTCAATTATCATATATTTATTTTATTATTTAACATAATATTTATTTTTTCGTATTAATTCAATGTATATAAAAGTTAACAAATTTTGTGTGATCTAAAGTAGTAATTCGCCAACTCTAAGTGTTGATAATTATTTATAATATAATTATTTAATTATTCGTGTCTTTCGTGCGTAATTCGGTAATCACGATTTGGGAATAAGTAATGTTTTAATCGACTTACGTTAGATTGGATCCAACCAGAGTACTGCGCCCGTTATTGAGTACAGTAGTGTGACCGGTGTGCTCGTCATCGCTTTGCGACCATCGTTTCCTCCGCAAAGATGGCCGTGACAAGCGCCACGAGTATCCTCTTTGTACCCTCGGTGGACTAAAGTAGAAAGAAACGATATTAGAAAAAAAAGGGAACGGCATTTAATGCAACCGAGGAGCGACGAGAAACGCAGATACCTAGAACTCGAGTCCCTCGTCGAGGGATTAACAACGGCTGTAACGAGGCTTATGCGTCTCGGGAATTGACCAGCTATTAAGTTATTCGTCGGTATTTTGTTGGATACATCGGGAAGCTTTAGCAATCCCGAGGGTATGCTGCACTGACTCTGCGAATACAAAGCACCCGTCATTATCATATTTTCTCCTAATGTAACTTTCTTAATTCGATATTCCGATAAAATACAATAAGAAACCTTTTTAAATTTAAAATTACATGAGAACCGCGCGAGCATATATTGTCATGTCATCGAGCATATGTAGACTAATGTGATATAAAAAAGAAAAATGGAAAAATTTTTGTAATATTTTCAAGTATAATATACGCGTTTTGTTATCAGTCACAAAATGAAAACTTCCGTCTGTGCGTAACGACGAAGAGTCTTTTTATTGAACTGAAACAACATACACCAGATCGATCGATGGACTCGATTGAAAGGGCAGCAGCCGGATAAACTGCTCGGCAATTGAGGTCTCTGTAGCCGACGTCCAACGTGGTGTTCGGGGAGNGAGTGGCTGCCGTATGATTGATTATCGGCGGCTGACCCGCCACACCCATCATCTTGCTCTCTTTCTGGATGTTACACTTAGGTTCATCGATCCGCTGCTTCCACACGCTGTTCTGTTTTTCCCTGTTGTCCTTATACTTCCTAAGCTCTTCTGCACTCTGCCACGAGTTCTTTTGATCCTGCAAAATGCGTGAGGAAAAATTAACGCTGTGTAAAACTGAGGTAAATCTAAGATAAATTAATTTATTAAATAAATCTCGTTTGTGATAATTCTACCCATTATTTCTACTCAATCAGTACAATGCATAATGCATGGAAAACTTGAAATTATATTGTTTGCATGTTTAATTGCTTAGAATATTTTAGATGTGAATTTTTATAAACTGATACGTTGATGTTTTTCTGTAAAAGTTTGAGAAGAGTTGAGCGAAAATATTTTAAAATAGAGGTGATCTTCGCAATCAATCTTCTTTGCGTGACGGAAAACGGGCAATAAACGAGCGTAGAATACTTGATTTATTTATATGGAGCGACCGCGAGCAACTACCTGGGTATACGTATCGCTGTCAGAGATCGAATGCGATCCCGATACTCTTGAAGATCCATCCTCGCTGCCCATTCCAGCTTCTTTTGCAGCGAGTCTTTTCGCCAATTCTCTCTGCTCTCGTTCTCTTCTTTCGTTTCTCTGCGAAATACACCATCAATTTATCATATTCTTTATTTATACACGTATATATAATCAAATTAAATTTTCATAAATATAAATATATTTAAGACAATTCCCTCTTCAATATAAATCAGATTAAATTTTTAACTCTACTGTTCTGTTTGAATTTATTATATAATAATATTGTTCAAGGGGAAGAGGTA
Source organism: Solenopsis fugax (assembly GCA_003595255.1). Classification (NCBI taxonomy): domain Eukaryota; kingdom Metazoa; phylum Arthropoda; class Insecta; order Hymenoptera; family Formicidae; genus Solenopsis; species Solenopsis fugax. Next base: position 33,029 of record QKQZ01015498.1, on the reverse strand, counting down.
ATATGATGAAAAAGCTCTAAAGAGTAAAAAATAAAGGTTTCGCAGAAAAGAGGTCTTACATTAATAGACGAAGTAGTTCAAATGTTATAGAAAAAAAATTTTGAAATAAAATATTAGTAAGAAAATAAAATACAAATATTTTGGTTTATGTGTATTTTTGTATCTTTTGTGTTGCACATTAAATAACGAACACGAAGATAAAAAGACTGTATGTGTTACATTTTAATTCCTACCTCCGACGAGAAACCTTCAACGAGAATAGCGACCAGAAGATTAAAGAGGACATAGTTGCCGAAAGTCATCAATGCTACAAAATAAAGTGCGGCCCAATGAGACGTCTTCTGCATGCCGTTGAAGAGAACGACGTTCCAATCTTCCTGCGTGAGGATCTACATAAAAAGAGAAATGGGAAGAGATTCCCGCTACATATAAAATGATAGCGTAGATGTCCGTACTTATTTAATAAGGCACGTGATCGGCAAGACGTTCTTTCTTTTTAAGCGTGCCAAAAATTTATGTGGTGTAAAACATGCTCGCGAAAAAAACTCTCATAGTTTGTCTAGTCAAAATTCAAATCGTACGTGTGTGTGTTGCAATAAATAAATAATTGTAATCATTGGAATAAAAGGATACAACATAACAAGTAGTAATAGAATAATAATATAATAACGTTATGTTATTGTTATAAATATATACAATAAATATTTATCAACACTTGAAGATTTTATTATATCTATTAACTTCGTTGTTAGAATATTAATGCACTTTCATGTTTTACAATTTTAATTACACTATTTCAAGTATTGAATTGTGTATTGTTAAATACAGTTATTTATGTTTATGTGCAATTAAGCTGTGAAATATATATACAGAAGCATGTTAAATAACTGAACTAATTTGCATTAATTTAATTCAGAAGCAAACAATTTATCTTTACAGAATATTCTTTAAATAATTTTTATTAAAAATCATTTGGATACATGCAATCGCGAAAGATCGACAAAACAAGTCAGCGTTGCATCCGCACCGCATCCAAATACTCGATAGAGACACACGAAACGTTTTGCCAATCAGTGTCGCAGTACTTTGTAAAAATGCATGTGTCGTGTTTTCTATCACGAATTTCTCTTTGCGAGAGCATTCGTGTCTACCCACGTATTCGTCTGTTTATCTTTATCAATTCTTCAGTCTATCTTCTACTTCTCCTTTTAGCCTGATAACGTTACACGCTGTTTAAAAATTTAAGAAGTCACTAACATCCAAAAAGGAAATTAATATAAAATAATATATCGAACAGTTAATATCGAGTGTTAATAGTTTTGTTATTTACATGCGCGAAAAATTATCGTAGCTGTTAATATTATTCAAAACAATTTTCGCGCGTACAATGACACAAGAATGAGACTCAACGATACATACAATTAAAAATGCCACTGTCGACAAATTCCTTGTTCAATTTATTAATATTTATGAATGTTATTCTCTTCAAGTTATCATACAAATGTCTCGAATAAACAGAGGGATATATATATGTCACTGGTTATTTATATTACATAATAATGATTAATTGTGCAGCGACAAATTTAGGAAGTTATCGATATGCCATCAAACTGCATTGTAAAGTACTGATGTAAACGGAAACACGTGATAGAAAGGCAGAAAGTCGTTCGAACGGCTTCTGCAGCACATTAATTGCTTTACATGGATGATGCGCGGGCTGAATCGAGATCATAACACGCTTGTGGATAGAATCGTCGTCGCGCAGTTTGATCTGCGCGAGCAAACGAAATGATGAACGTGAACGTCGACATGTATACGTATATACCGATTGCACGCATGTAAATACAAAGCAATCATTAAAGGCTCTGTCACTCGGCACGGATAACAAAGAGAAAAGAATGGACGAAGCGTGGGCGGGCTCAGGGGATAGTGGGATCAGATGTCGGGGTTCGTTTGCTCAACACGAAGAAATATATGTATATATACATATATATATGATCCGGCAATCTGTACAGAAAGAGAACGTGGACACGAATATAGGTAGGAGAAAAAAGACCGTGTACACGCAAAAATTGGCTACGCATATATACGTGTATGTCGCTTTGAACATATAAAAAAATCGTTATGATATAGCATTAAGAGAGGGAGGAACAGTGGTACCTGAAAAACAGTGACTAGTGCCCAGACGATGTCGTTGAAATGTTTGCGATCACAGCGACACAATGGGTGCCGTGAGACCACCTCGGCACAGGTGCAGGGCCGACTCCGGTCCGCCCACATGCAAAACTTACCCCCGAACAGGTACATCCCTAGGATGCTGCAACCGAGACAATCCGCTGGCCTAAAGTATCCCCGCGATAGAGGTCAACAGTAGGATGAGGTGGGACAGGTGGTTGACGGGAGTGGGATTTGGTACGATCAGCGTCTCCATTCTCACTGTACTATATATACCTCGTCATTTAAGTAATTAATAATTACGCAGGAAGTATAGCAGATTAACTTTTATCCGCTCGTAGCAGCCGCTGTTACGTCAGTGACATTTGACTTTGAATATTGTACGAACATTGACGTCATTAACATCGTTAAACCAACATTTTTGCATCAATTGGCAGCTGACAGCTGACCATGACAAAATTGCTGATATAAAATACATCCGGATAAAAAAATTAAAAAACTAAGAAATTAGCATAAAAGAGCGCATTTTGTTTTCTATTTGATTCGTAAAAATGATCGTACAACAGCTCGATTTTTAGTTAGCCCTTTGAAGTGTCAGAATGAACGATAAAAATGTTGGTTAAGTAAATCGCTTTTAACCGGTTCAGTCTACAGTTCGTTATTTTTGTGCTTAAATGCTCAAAGTAACGATCTAGGTTTAAAGCTCATATTTTAAAAATACTTTCACAAAGAGAAATGTCTATTTTTAACTCTTATTGTGTATGTGTGTGCGATGCAAGACTTTTTCGATTTTTCCATTCATCGTGCCAATAGATATATATTACAGATATAAATATCCAACTTTAATACTTTTATATCTCGTGCTAAACCATATTATATAGCATAAAAATTTTTAAGTAACATTAAACCAAATAGTGTTACACATATACCGTATTAATATATCTAAAGAATTAAACTGATCACAGAAACATTTCTTCTCAAATTACAAATTTTATATCTATTGTTGAAAGCGTATTTCTAATTTTTGAAGAATTTTAATATTTCTCAAATTGTTTTCTTTGCACCAGGAGATTTCTGATCGACCTTATAAAATTGATTTTAACAAATTCAGCTTTTGGAGAACGGAGACGCTGCGTATCGATAAGGGATTAAGCATCTGTGTTGGACAAAACAGCGAAAACGACTGTCACTCGAAGCTCGTACAGTCACATTCTGCAAGTTCGGCGTGTCAGTATATATATAAATATATGTATCTTGTATATTTGCAACAGGCGATGCGTGTAAAGTAGGTATACATTTATGAATTGTGGGCGGATCGTATCGACTGTGTGCGGTTGTATCGGGCTTTATACGACGGGACGGAGAAAGGAACAAAAACCAAAATTCAAGAAATTATAGTATCTTTCTTTCTCAAACAAAAATAATTACAAAATTCATTAAAACACATTTAAAGTTCTCCTTGAGATTATCCGAAGAGGCGTCAATGTACAATAAATTAGACATTTCATACGTGTTCGCATATATATCATATAATCTCTCGACGTAATGCAAGCATATTAATTGTTTAATGTTCCACGCGGGCAATCAATAATGCTAATTTTAGGACGCGCGTTGGAATAATAATTGACTTTAACACGTCGTGACGTCTGGCCCGCGGAAGTCATAACAAACACAGTTATTCGCGCGCGTCCGCAAAAGAATTATCTGTCAAGCCTGTCAGTTGTATTACGTCCGTTGATATTTCTTGCGAATTTCGTTTCGTTGACGTGTTGAAGCAAAGTCGGGGGCGCCGTACGCGGGCAAATATGACGAGAGCTTTAAATCAACGCCCTGGTCGACAGATATCCGCACACACTTTACGGATGTAAACTGGCGTGAAAATAAACTGGGCGGAAAGAGAGCTCCGGGAACGCGGTCGCGAAGAGAAGAGAATAATGGAGGAGACAAGGCACCTTTGCCGTTGCAGAATGTCACGGCGAACGTTTGCGAGAGAGGGGAGAAAGGAATAATTGCCACAAGCGTAAATATATAATCCTCTAATACGCAAATACGATATAATATGTATTACGGCGAACGTTTCAGCGAGTATTTACAAAAGATATGTACGCACAAAGCTACCGAGACTGCTGTTGTTAATGTATACGATATTACGTGCCTTACGCGAGCTACCTGGCTTGTACCTCTAAAATTATATAAAAATATAAATTGTGTCTTTCTCTACTACAACTAAAAAGTACTAGTTGGTAGCCCCTCGGACTACTATGTATAATAACCTGGTAACTTAGACTACCAAAGCTGGATCAAATCTGATTCAGCTTCTAGAAAGCATTCCCTCTCGGAATATGTACATGTTTATTAGTAAGAAAATATATAAAATAACAATTTTAAATAAGAGTGTTTACTTTTAAATAGATGCAGAATACGTGCGATAACATAATGGTAAACGAGAGTAAAAGCTGTTCAGTTATTCGGTCTTCTCCGAAGTCTCTATGTGTTCAGCCTTACTTAGCCCGTACATTGATTTATACCGAAGGTAAAAGCGCGTTCTGTTCGTGTTATTCGTGTGCGTTGGGACACGAGATCTCGTCTCGGGTCCTCGAGTGTTCAATTATGAGGGACTTGCTGACGCGGCGATTCTACTGTCGGGTCGAGTCGGTATTTCACGCACGCATTGTACAACCCGGGTACGAAGTTCTTTTTGCGCTCGAGTCGTCGTGGGCGTTTAAGAGAGAAAGTGACAGAAAAGTTACGGATAGAACGAGTAAGAGAAGAAGAGAAAGAAGAGAAAGGTAGGATAGTACGAAGAGAAGTGTAATGTCGTAAGTGGTGAGGTGAAGTATAGTGAAGTATAGTGAAGTACAGTGAAGTATAGTAAAGTACAGGGAGAGACAGAGAGAAATAAGCGTGTGGCAGATAGTTTCATTGTGCTACACTGTTAAAAATGTGTGACGTGATATCGAGGCATTGTTTCACGTTTAGAGTGCGTAATTATCGTTGGTGAAGTGTGTGAAGAAGTACGGACGCCGAGGCGCAAGTTGCTAGCTCGGCGTGTTCTCGCTTCCAATTTGCAGAGAATCGGAGAACGAGGCTCGCGCGCTATTTGGTTGGTGTCGCCGCGATGTCACGAGAACCGACGCACAAAAGATCGGTCGCCGCTGGTCGCGGCGCTTCTTTTTAGCAGTGTAACTGGCAGAAATCTGTAGTGAGGTACATGAATGTCGATCTTCGTGAGGAGACGTAATGTGCAACGAGGTGTGATATATATATATACGCGTGGTACAACAAGACGGCAGCAACACAATAACGGCAATTGCGGCCAAATGCCTAAGAAGACACATCGCATGCAAAGCAATTTGCGCAACGCGCGCGTTGCATCAACATGAACCAGGCAAGAGTCTCATTTCCGTCGACATATTGGCAGTCCAGGCCAGGACAAAGAGCCAATCCTGGGATCGCCGTGTAATCCTAGAACGGCCATTTACCGTGTCATTTAGGCAGGATATGGCGTGTCCGGGCGATCCTAGGCTGGAAAACAACACGAGCGTGTCCAGACAGTGTCGACTTGTCGTCTGGACGACTTTACCATGTCTTTTGAACATCCTTGTAATTTCAATGCATTTATTAAAACATTTCTGTTATTTGCATTGTTGCTTCTCGTTTAAACACGCATAATTTATTGTCCACTGACTATACGACGAACGTACGAAAACGATCAACCGAATTTTTCCGAGTAGTGTGTATTAGAATCCTACTAGATCAAGTTTGATTCTGTCGTTTTCATTGTTCGAAATCGTTTTGAGACTCTATCCGTGAAGTTTCTACATCGGCTTTCGGTGTTTCCTACGGCATTAAAGATTCCAATACGGCGCAACAGACATAACTAAATCATCTACTCTGATAACATCAATATAACATCGATATAAAAGTAATGTCAAACATCGCCGACACAGGGATAAGCGAATGAATATGCGAAGCGTCTAAGCAGAGTTTTCTCGATGCTTGAGCGAAAATGTCTGCCTTCTTACAAAAGTCTAGAGTTTCTAGAAACACGATTAATCATACTAATTCATCAATGGATCCAATATGTAATATTATCATTTTTTCTTCTATTTTCTTTTTTTTATACCTGAAAATCGTGTCAATTTCGATAATTACTCTGAAACATTCGTAAGATGCAGGCGATTTCGCTCGTCATTACAAACACACAGAGAGAACAAACGCATGCGAAGGCATGCCAGAAGGGAGCCAGCTCGACGTGCTCGCAGAAGACGCGGCAGGAGGCAGCGTATTAATTCGCGCGTATTATGCTTGTGAAGCGATGAATAAACGCGAAATGAAGAAACACCGGGATTATCGCAGGCAATCGTATGCAACGTTTGATAATCCACACCGGATAATTCGCATGCCCCATCTGTGAGCTCCCAGCACTAGTCACGCTTTTTTTCCTTATCTCCTTTCTGAATGTATTCGTCACAAAAAGGTACAATATTGAAGATCTGAAGAATAATCCCTCGGAAGGAAAAAAAACACTTACATAATACTTCGTTAAGTCTCTATTACTTCTAAAGTCGGAAGCCTCCTCCTGCCTTTTCCCCCCTTCCCCACCCATCGAAGAAGTGATGACGACATGCTGGAAAGCGCTTATCTCCCAATATACGTTACCTGAGGTCTCAGAAATCATATAAAGTGCAGGCGGACGCACGTTGCGAGAGATCGCACGACTTTAACTTGTCGGAAAACCAAAAACGTGACAGTACGTATGTATACTTAGCGTATATATATATATGTAGATGCGGTGTAGTACAACGTTAATATATATGCACGAATAAATATATATAAGTAATATACACTATATAGAGAAGTCAAAAATGTCCTCGAGAAGATACGTGAAAAAGTATCCTTTTTCTTTCTTTTTTTTTTGGTAGGTACCTGAAACACCGTCACAATAGCCCAGAGTAACGAGTCAAAGTTTTTCCTATCACACTCGACGTCAGAGCTGCCTTTCATCGTTTCACAGAATTTGCAACCAAACAGGTTCATCCCGAGAATACTACAACACAACGAAACGTGCAATGTACTTCCTTATCCATATATATATGTATATATATATATATACGTAAACTGAGATAAAATGACAAAGAATGATAAAGAGAGAAAGAGAGAATGAACAGAAAGAGGGAGACAAAGGAGGCTAAAGCTCGATTAAAACAGAATCGCGATTTATAAAGCATGACTCGGCCAAGTAACGGATCATCCAAATGCGTATATACAAGGTGTTATAGAACCATCGGATGTCCTTTCAATTATAAATTCGATGACAAAAGTAAATGGGATTTTCTTTAGAGAAAACTTTCTAGGAGAATATCACAGGCTTTTAACTTCAAACATTAATTATCTCTTGGCAGAGAAAGAAAGAGAGAGAGGAATAAGAGATATTGAATTAGAAATCTATTTGAATAAAGTTTGCTTAACAGGATAAATTAATTCGCAGAAGTTCTGCTTAAAAAACTAACATTCAGTGGTGAATTTATCTACGATTGAATGAATATCCGGTAGTTTTACGACACTTCGTATATATCGTATGTCTCGTAATACGACGAAAGTGCAGAATCGATCGAGCGACATCCTTTCGAGATCTTTACGTCGTAAAAATAATGTTCGTGGGCACATGGCGTATCTCATAAAAGAAAATGTGTATCTGGTGATGATACCCCGATCTTTAGAAGCACCCGCGAAAGCTCGAATCGATTTTGACATGAACTTCTGTCGTCCGTCGTAATCTGAAACTTTGGCCGAGTTAGTTGGGATCTTGTGATCCAGATGCGAGTACATCGAGAGTACTTCGTTATTTAGCGCACTTTGGTCGATCAAGAAAGGAAAAATGTCTCTAAAGCGGATCTGTCGGAAACTTCATTCGCGGCTTGCGACTAAAGAAAGATGCAAACATCTAGAGATAGCCGTCGAGGAAGACGTACTACGGATCCGCGCGCAGAGACGTACCCGCGAACATTTGCATAGTTTCGGACGACTTTATATTCACTTCCGAAAGTTCACTTTATCTTGAAGAGAGTTTCGAAAAAAGATCTTCCGGATTTGCATCAACGAAATGTCTGACGTTACCGAATGCTTCCCCTTACTTTTTTTCTTCATTGATTCCCCGAAGAATTCGCATATAAATTACACTTTATACGTGATTAAATATTAGTTTTCGATTCCATTTTATCCAAGATATATTAATTCAAGATATATGCTTAAGAATACTCTTACTGATTATTAAAAATAATTCAATTTTAATAAGAACGCCTTGTACGGTCAAGCTGGATCTTAGTGCTTTTTATAAATTTTACTTGTGTGATTTTTATATACCTTTTTTTAAATTCAACCGACTACGCGCCGAATTACTTTTCCGGTCATAACGCAGCTCTAAGTTGAACATGAACAGGTAATATCACATTTATTAAATTAGAAATAATTTAATAATTAGCGATGCTAACTTGCATCTTGATGTAAGACCCTTTATCCTCCCTGAAAAAACTATAAAGAATTTATTGCGAAAAATAGGGAATAAGGGATATAACATCAAGATGCAAGTTAGCATCGCTAATTATTAAATTATTTTTAATTTAATAAATGTGATATTACCTGTTCAACTTATAGCTGCGTTATGACCGGAAAAGTAATTCGGCGCGTAGTCGGTTGAATTTGAAAAAAGGTATATAAAAATCACACAAGTAAAATTTATAAAAAGCATATAATATTTATAAGATCCAGCTTGACCGTACAAGGCGTTCTTATTTCAATTTGTATGTATTACATTAACGGTCGAATATCTCCAATTATAATTCAATTTTATTAAAACTGTTGAAAATACTAATTCAATAATGAAATCTCCATTTTCTACTTTTAACATTTAATTAATTATTAAAGCTGTCCAAGTACAAGCATAAAGGAAAATTTTCAATGTTTGCGCCTACGTGTCTGCGGCAGATATTGGGCAATCAGTTGCAGTATCGAGATCGCAATAGCGAGGGCTGCGGCTGCGGTGAACGGCAGATCGGCTATCGAACGGTCGTAAAACGCGTCGTAAACGCACGGATGTATATAGCGGGAGGTCCTACGCAGCATGACGAGATATATATATGTATATATATGAAATTCTGCAAAGGGGGGGTATATATTGAACATTCGCAAGCCGTTCTAATATCGAGGGCCACACCGAGGCGCACGCATTTAATGTAGGCGCTCAGAGTAACAAGAAAGAACGACAGCGGGAGAGATTCACGTGTATATATGAATATAAATCAAGAATATGATGATAATAAATATATATATATATACATATAGCCTTTCATACTCGTCGCTAAGACGTCCAGCAGAAAAGCATCACATGCACACATGTAAATATATATTCCATATACGTATATATATATATTTATATATAGATATATCTTCTAGGTAAACGTCGAAAGTACGTTTGATGCCTCAAGCCATAAAGAAGGGGCCGGCAGCAAACCGGCACCCCTCTCATAATAGATCGTGCCAACAAATACCATCGTCATTACCATTAACAACGTCAGAAAATATGCCGCTCAAAGAAACGCTAGGAGACGCGAGAACACGGGACAATTGCTGGTAAAACTTGAGAACTTCTATATATATATATGTGATATGCATTAACTGATGGCGGCTCAAACACCGCGCGGAAACAAAGTAAAAGCGAATAAAGTAGAAGAGAAAGGTATGAACGGAAGACAGTCACCTAATGTAGGCCTCGGCTCGAAGAGTAGCGGCGCGCGATTTGCTCCTGAAGCTCGAAAGCTCGTAGAAGCGAGCAAGAAGCTTTTTTCGAAATATCGAAGCATCGACGACATTATTATTATTGGCGTCGTTAATATTGTATGATCAAATGCACGTAATTAAATTTAAGGTGATGTTTAATGAATAATTAATGAAAGAAAAGAAACATGGAAATGTATATTTTTCACTTAGAGAATTATATAATTATTATATACTTTTTTTAAAATATATGTGTATCTAATATTTCAAATAAAAATAATAATGAAAACTTTCCAATATTTAGAATTCTTCTAGGTTATTCTTACATTTTAAAAGACATTTTTCAAAATAATGTTTTTAGATTGAAATATCCTTTTGATCCTCAAAAAGCATGTGGGTCATAAAAAATCTGATATATTTTTATATTCAGACAAAGCTGCCGCGAAGAGTATGGATAAAATTTGATTATTAAATATAACTTCTCGCCGAGAGCAATATGAATATTGTATTATTATGAAACACGTACAGCCCATCGAGCTTCTTCGTAACTTTCTCGTAAGCCAGATGTTTTATATTGTTTTAGGATCAATGGCCATTGCTGTCATCGATGCTTCATATTTCAAAGCTCTCACCCAATTTGTTTGACAGTACCTATCGGCAGTTTCGTAACTTCGATCTGCCTTGCCAGACATGCAAACGTTACTAGGCTGATGAGATGATAATTAGAACAGGAAGACGCGATAGCGCCCTGTAATCCGACTGTAAACGCGACGCGTACGTTCGGTCAGGCGGTTTCCTCACGGTCGAACTCATCGAATTAATCTCATCGGCGATGATACATCGGCGGTTCGCGAAGTGGATCACACACGCAAGAAAAAAAAAAGAGAAAAGAAACAGAGAAACGGAAACGGAGAGAAGATCCGGCGACGCGGGCTCGAGGCCCGGAGATTCCGGCGGTGTCGCTGACACGGACGAAGATAGGACGGCGACTTACCTGAATATAAAGATGAAAAGTACTAAAAGAGAAAAGAATACGGCAACGTTATCCATGGTGCGCAACATCACGAAGAGCTGGCGTCGCAGATTGGGTAGGAACCGCACCAGCTTCAGGATCCTGAGAAGACGGAAGGTACGCAAGACACTCAGACCGGAACTGCTACTGCGCTCCTCCACGACTGACTGGCAGAGCTCGACGACGCTGTAAACGCGTTGCAAACAGTGCAAGTATGTTATCGTCCGTAAGCCTGTTACAGACGATCCGTTCGCGATGATTTTTACGAGATAGTCACAACGATCCGTCGCATTACGACTTCCTCGTAAAATCGAAATGTAGTTTACGAGATTGAGAAGATTGTGCTGATAGCGCATCATGTGTGCGCGTTTGCATTTTACAAAATCAATGCTGCATACGTGATGTTTATTTAACATTATCGTTTACACAAGCTGCTATTTTTGTTCCTTATGTAATATAAAAATGTATAAAGAAAGTTATTAGAAAGAAAGAAGGTTAACAGAATCCTACCTCAGAATGACGACGATGCCATCGAAAACGTTGAAGCCGTTACTGATATAACCGAACGGACCTTCTGCTATTACCTTAAGCATCATTTCCACTGCAAAGATTGCCGAGAATACGATGTTGCTTATCTCAACAGCTACCGTTAATTGTTCCGGCTGCGTACACATAACATAACATAATTATTAACGCAATCATTATTGATAATTAAACTTGCAAAGTACTATCTTCATTTTTAACTTCGCAAGAACGCGTAAGACAATATTACACAGCAGCTTTGGATTTTAACACTCAAAGTATCACTGAACTCGTAATTTAATAACAAAACACAAAGTAATCACTGAAAGAACTCGAAATGACACCGAAGTAATCAGGTTCGAGTGAGAAATCACCTGATTATGATACTCGATTCCCATGCTCAAGGTGTTGATGAGGATTGCCAGTAGAATACCCTGCTGGAAGTATTTGTGCTCAACAAGTTTCTTGATCCATCGTCTCATGCAGCGTAACGTGCAGATACAGCAGCTGCCGGCGCGTCTCAGAAATTGTCTAGGCCGCGAGGACTTTTGCCACTTCTCACCGTCGTCCGGCCATTGATCACCTCCCTGCAGCTCGTAGCAACAGGAACAATTGTCAACGTCGGACGTCAGCCACTGCGTGCGATCTTCCAATGTGATGTGACGATCCGTTATACCTATGTAACATGTATTCATTTTCACACTTCTTCTTGTTTTAGCTAAGTGCGCGAATTTATTTGGTCGTTTGTAATATTTTTATAAAAAGACTTTATCACTTTGACAGCTTTCATTTTAATATCTCTGAAAATTGGACATTACAATAACGTCAAAAAGATTTTTGAAACATTTTTAAGTAAGAATCTATAATAATTCATGAAGTTCGTGCTTTCATGATAAACCGTGTTCGTGTACGTCAAATGGACTTGCCTTTCGTGAGGGAATTTAGGAACGAATCGAGCGCTAGTTGACCCGTGGGCAGAGCAGCGCTGAGTGCACCACTGAGAGCCAACAATTCCTGACACGTCATAGCCTCGTTGCCACCCAGCTCGGCTTGCATCTGCGATGTAACAGTACGCCTTACTTAAGAGAAGAGGAGATCTCCGCACGATTTAAGGATCAACCAGGGCAGCTGGAAATTACCTGTGCGTGGTCCGGCAGCGGACTGGACCAAACGTTACCATCGCCCGTCTGTGTCATCTTCTCGCTCGAGCAGACGTTACGTTCGCCCGGTGTCACCGTCAACCCCGGCTGCAACGCATTCCCGACATTATTGCTGCCATGGAGCAGTACCACGTCGCTAAACATTACGCTGCTTCTTCTCCGATAATGCGTACATGGTGGACTCAACAACGTGCTGTTCGTCTAGAAGGCGATAATCAAGCATACGTTACGCGTGTTACACACTACGACAGGCGCTCTCTCTCATGACCGTTCTCAGCCCAAACTTGTAGCATTAAGGGAAGAAACTTTATGCACGAGATCTTGCCGTACCTAAAGCTCAGAATCACCGTTCTCTTTGTGCAAACGCACTCTATTACCGTCAACGAGAACTTGACGAAATTGCGATAAGACGTAAATGCTAATGTTCCTCTACATGGAAAGCGTATGTAATCACTATGAAGTACACTACTCGATAAAGCAGAAGATAACTATGTCAGCGAAGAAAATAGCTTCACGAGAACAGCGCTAAACGAATCATTCAAAGATATTCTTGCTTGCCTACAGCTGTCTACTAAGACCAAAGTCGAGTGTAATATTTCTAGAAGGTAAATGCGCAAGCGGCACAATTGAGAGACTATTGGAGAAACGAAATAACGCTGCTCCAATAATAAAATCAATAAGTACCTAGTGCTTCGTTATTTATCTCATTTAATTGAATTAAATGATTAATTATTTAGCCATTATATATTGGAAAATCATTTTCCGATATTTCATTTATCGAACTTCAATTGCGCCGCTCGTCTTTAACGCGTGAAAAATCTCGTAACGTGTTCTCGCATGCATATCTACGATATTTGCACTTGCCTCGGCCACGTTTCCCACGACGGCGTTATCGCTTCCGTTACAGGACACGGAGGAAGTGCGGTGGACGCTCAATCTGTAGCCCATGTTCGAGGAAGCTTCCGCCTCGGAAAGCTCGGGACTGGCTCGTGGCGCGGTGCCCAGGTTTCCGCTACCACCGACGCTATTGCCGACGGTCGTGGCGGCGGCGATTGCCATCGCCGATTGCGTCGGGGACGTGATCGCGGCAAAATCGGCGACAGATCCGCCGTTAGCACTGGCAGCCTGTTGTTGTTGCTGTTGCTCCGCATATTCTAGCGCGGCGAGAAGCCGCGGACACCTCCCGTGATGCAGTCTTCTATCTGAATGTGCGAATCAACAATTTCGAAAGTTCGAATCGAGCTCAGCATTAAATATTTTAAGACATCCATATTCAGAAGTTCTAGATCTAATTTCTATCTTATTCGCAGAATATTCGATTTTTCTTAATTTAAAATTACCGCCCGGTACGCGATTCGGTCCAACAGCAGCGACGTTCGAACGAGACACTTGACTCTGCTGTTCCTTGAGTAGATTCTGCTCCCGCTTCTGCTGTCTCCTGTACAGCCACAGACGATATCTCTTCATCAGTCTTCGTTTACCCCGTCGCCAGAGATGGGCAATGTATCTGAAAAAAAAAAAACATCAAATTGCGAGCCGTCGTAAAGTAGGAGCATTGGCGACTCTTCAGCGAACAAATGAGCAACAAGGAGTAATCCAGCTCGCGCCACAGCATCCTCGAGGGGACGTAAAACGATGACGAAAGTACCCACTTGACGATTTCGGCGTAACAAGTAGTAGGCTCCGAGGTATTCGTGGACGAGGCGAGCGTCGAGGTCGAATGGTAACGCGCGCGCTCCAGCCGCATCCTCTCCATTTCCCGCTTTTTCGTTTCCGAGAATTGAGTCGCGATTACGACCAGGCAGAGGTTGATCATGAAGAACGAGCCGATCTGCAAACGCGAGCCCTCTTTAATTAGACCGTAGACTCTTAATTCTTTCATAATATATGCCTTCGCGCTCGTTTTCTATTTATATTGTAATCATTATCTTCAGTCTCCTCGTGGATTATAATTTCGCTCTACCAGTTGATCATTAAAGGCGTGACTATTAATAATCGCGGTTGTTATCATTATTTGCCTTGTAAAATTAATTTATCTTAAAAGGACGACGTAAGCCCGGGGAAAATACATGAATGTCAGAAATAGGCGACACATCATTATGTTTACAAATAACGCTCACCGTGCAATTGGGATAGGAAATGGAACACTTACGACTATCAAGAGAACGAAGTATATCCAGTCCCAGAAGGAGTGGGCGTCTTGCACGTAATACATTATGTCCGTCCATCCTTCCAGGCTAATTACCTACAAATCGACATGATTGCGCTACTAAGCGTTACGGCGAAATAGTAACAAACGATGTGTGATAAATTTAGTTTATCAAGGAAAATTACGTGAGGTAAATTATTAAAGATAGAATTATTAAAATTTTATGGCAGAATTTTCGTTAAAAATGAGAGAAAGCTTATTCAGGGAAGTCATGCTATAATACGAACGCGTTAAGAGGAAATACGTAGTGAAACCTCATACATTTTCATTATATAGAAATACGAAGCCTTCCAGCTAGCACATTACTCACTCGCGATAACATCTTATCGAATGAAAACCAATTCGTCCGCAATATCGTCGATAGCGTAATTTTTCTCTTGGTTCTCTTGGCGAACTAATGTACGCGATCCGCGTTTCCATCGACTTTCGGGCGCCGTAAAAGTATTTTACTTATAAATGGGAGAAATATTCCGTGCCACATGTACATGTTCGCGAACGTGTACACATGCATACGTAAATTATTCTGAACGAATGTAGGACGAGTAACTAAAGCGCTCACAAGAAATATGGCAACCCAGGCGAGACCGATGTTATCGAACGAAATTGTTCCTTGGAATGGATTGTTGCCCTGGCCCTTGCACTCGGTGTAGTAGTAGTTCCAATTAACGCAGGTATCATTGTTGATGTACGTGACGTTACTGTTTGGCACGGCGGTACTGTTGCACACCAAGTTCCCTGAATGCGAAAAACGCCGTTGCGTTCGATTACGGTGATGAAACAATCAGTTATCCAAATGTGTGTGGTAACGTGGCGGATTCAGAATATTGGGGAGTTCGGATTAAAGAAAATTTGACTCAAATATTTGTCATCTCTCGTCAAAGCTTAAAAGCGCCTATGAAATATTTTTGAATTTTAAATTTCTGAAGCAACCCGCTCACAAGCCACTTTTAATCTCACAATTCTACATGACTACGTGTTAGAGAGAGAATTAAATTCAATGGACTTACGCGCACGAATTTTATTAAATTATATTCTGTAAATTTATTCGAACTTTTTTGACAGAGGATTTACTTACCTATTTTGAGTGGCGGCAGATTACTGCAGGAGTGCATCCCGCTGTCATCGGGACGCGAACAAATGTAATCCTGACCCTGATACTCGAAATACTTCTCCAGATCGCTGGAAAACCAACGAGCGACGATTAAAAATTTCCGCGCACCGATATTCACACGTAGATTCTTAAGTTTAAAGACTTGCGTATATATGCTTTATTATGCACGGATGCACTCTTCGCATGCTTCGCTTATGCGTACATTGTATGTAGATATGCAGAGCGTGTTTGATATAATATATAGTATATATAGCGTAAACGTATATAGAACGAGTCACTAGAAACTGTCGTCTAAAATAATTTCTTATGCATTATTTTAAAAAAGGAAAATCTTAAGTATAATTTATCAAGCAATTTCATCTGTGGTAGGCTTTGAATTATTTAAAAGTATTAAAGCAACTTTGACAAAGAATAAATTGAATGGTATAATACGATTTTAAATACTTTGAACTATTAATGCAAAAGTACCCTATCTTCCCTGAAGAAAGAAATTGCACATTATGGAATGTAATAAGAAGCTATTTTAGATGATAGTTTTTTTTTTATAATTCGTTCCATACATTTTTTCATATATTCATAATATATATAATATTCAGAGGGTCGCGGAATTACCGGAGGAGCTCCCAGTGTGGCTTTTTGTGTAAATGGGAACCTAACCGAAAATATGTAAATGTAATCGAGCGGAGTAGGTTCCCATGCTATAGGTTCCGAAGGATGTGTATGCATACGAATGAAATGCTAACCGTAAACAACCTACGCCGCGCAAATCATTGTCAGCGTAACGCGACTGTAGCATTCGCGAAACTGATCGATACACCGCTTAACGCGGCATCGAGATTGCTTCGAATAAAGCGCGTGTTGCTCGGGAAATCGGGCGCGCTTTCCATCGGCCTTGTCATGCTTACACTTTCGACCCTGTTTGTATCACTGGTCGACAGCTCGTCCGATGATTCTCGGACACCTCATATAGTATAGTATACGTACACGTATATGAAGATGCTGATGTATACAACGTACGTGCTCAATTGAGAGAAATATAGGCAAATGCAGATATACGTATACCGACACGAATTTGCGTGCACGCGGCTGATATTACGCCGCGAATATAAATCGGCGAAAAGAAATTATCAATTGACAATTAACACCTTCCTCGAGAAATATCGTACCGGCAATACCAAAATGTCGAAAATGAATTTCTAGTTCGTTTCTAGCTTCGAAGATTGCAAGTTATGCCGTTGTCGAAGCACGTAAAGAAAATCTTTCTCTTGAAGAAGCTTATAGAATATTGAGCTCAACATCCGACAGACAGTCGCAAATCAAATGTAGTTTAATAGAGGAAGGTCGCTAATGCTGACATAGATCTTCAAAGCGACATAAGATCTCCAAGTGACTCTCTTGTTTGTCGGAAACTAAACATTGCACTGTATTATTAATATTGAAAAACATGACCTGTTTAGATAATTAAAAAAATAAAAACCCATGTTTCATACATTTATTATATACTTTTTTCTATATAAGACCTGCAAAAAAAAAACGAATTCTTGAAAAAAATAAAATTTACAAAATTTTCTTTTGCAAATAGAATAGTTCAAACAATGAGTATATTGAGTATATTGGTAGTATTAGATAATTGTTCAATATTGAGTATATTGAGTATATTTAGTTCAAATATTGAGTGTATTAGTAGTATGAGATTATTTTACATGTTTGTAGCTTCCTAAAACTGTTTTGTTTGTATTTTTTTCTTTCATATTTTCCTCACAGTGTAATTTGAAACATAAAATTTGCGGAAGAGATTGAAAACACGCTCCCGCAACCTGAGGGCAACAAAAAAGGTTGTTATTTTCATCCTGCAAAACAGCATAATCAAGATATATGTATATATCGAAAAAAAATAACATTGATCCTTCAACTGTATATACGATTAAGACACACAGTAAAGAGTTTGGCACAAAGTAACATCTGCTTCTAATTGTAAAACCGGTAAATCTGTTCTATAAATTTGAATCAGTAAAATCTTACTGATTTACAGTGCTATACTTATAACTGTGATAATTAGTGATTATTCACTGTCTCTCAGTGATTCTGCTTAAGAGGGAGGTACTCTCACTAATCAGTGTATTATCACTGAAAGGCAGTGCATATATCACTGATTGATATATCACTGATTGATATATCACTGATTAATATATCATTGATTGATAGTTATAAGGATACCACTGAAATCAGGCTGTTCACTGTCTTTTAATGATAAATAATATACTCATTCTGAATTAGAGAATATCTGCTTGGTTATCTTTCCTATAATTAACTTCTCTACGTCTGAATTCTGACATTACTGTCTACTATAGCAGTTTCAGGAATCAATTTCTCAGACTATAAAAAATTAGCTATGTTAAAAAACATTAATTATTGCAAACAGTAATACGAAACAGTATTATAAAAACTGCTATATCATCTAATAGAAGACACTTTCTAGTTTGTATTTGTTTTCATAATTTTATTGTTAGCTTTTGTTTAAGAAATATAATCTAAAAGTAAAGTGGTATGTAAGTATTGGTGACCTTCCTCTATAAATGGCAAAATGATTACTTGATATTGTATTACTAAATAAATAATTACTTGATATTATTTTTTTAGGTATAAATGTATAAGGAATCAGAAAATAAAACTGATGACGTTTTGTCTTTTATGTACGGATTAATACGTTCACGTAATCTTGAACGTGAAATATGGGCAAATATGTGTTGTCTCAAGTCTGACGGATAATTCATTTTATGCTATGCCCTTTAGGATCAGAGGATACTGTGCCATCTTTCTCCAAGCTCGATTATTCTCCTCTATCGCAATATAGCATCTTTTATTCTGTATTCTCAGACGTGCTCGTGATTGATAATCCCGTTAGAATTAGATGATTGATCTCACTTCTTTATTTCATTTTATATTGATATTCTTAAGATTATTCTTTTACAACGGCATTATGCTGAAATATCATATTTCTTGATATTCATCGAGAATGAATAGTCGTAGTTATAGTGAAATTCATTTGAACCGAATAAAAAAAATGGAGCGAGAAATATTGCATTACGAGGTGTTATACTTGCTAAAATAATGCGACACAATTTTAAGTTATTCAAACACACGCTATGTATGCTTAATTAGCAGTGTGCACGTGATCGCCTGTGCTCTCCTTAATTTGCGTGCCTTTAACGCGGCATAGGCGTGTGCTTCACATTTGTGCTCGCTGTGCTGATCGTGCCCATCGTTCTAGATCCTCTCGTATATTATATATTTATAAGGTGACCAGATGTCCTACTTTTGAACAATATATTAATCCCCATAATGTATTGCTTCGTCGCGACTCTCGTAAACTTTTACTATTGCGATAAACTTTTACTATTCATTTCGCTCTCTCTCTCTCTTTGTATCTCAATGCGAAATCAATTTAACTTGAAAATGTTTATAAAACATGATTCTCCGAAAGTTTAAAGCATCGTAAAAAATGTCGCACGAAAAAGAACAATTTTAGTTATATTTAGTATATTCAATCTTAATTTTTATATTTATGACAATACATATTTGATCGTGATTATAAAAATCTGGTCGCCTTGTATCTGGTCCGTGAGCGCATTTTGGCAGCGAACTCTGTGCGATTAGCGATGGCTTTTCAAAGTTCTCAAATAAAGCAAGCGGATATATAATAATTTATAAGATAAAATTTTCTCAAGTACATTTATAGCTGTTCTTTTCCAAACGTGTGTTACTTTGAACATTATTGCAAATAAAGCCAAATACATAGCGATATTGATTTGATATTTCGTTCGAATTCCGCTATCATCCGCAAGATAGATGGCATTTCAAGAATACTTTTGGCTTGCGTGCTTTGAAAATTACGAGAGTTGATGTTGATACCGTTTTCCAGGGCCATCGCTATCCGCGAGGCTCCAGCGCTGCGCTACCAGCGCGCGGGAACGGCAGTAACGCCGGTGCAGAAGTCGATAAACGTTCGAAAATAGCTGCTACGTATACCGGAATAGACCGCGCGAGCACCGCGCGTTTAATTAGCTCTCTCTCTCTGGGCTTGGGCTTGGAGCTTTATGGAACCTACTTCTCTTGCCGCGCTATCGCGCCACGCGAGTTCGGAATTAAAGCGACTCCAGGGCACTGTGCACCCGGGCGCGCAAGTATGCATCTAGGACGGCGGTTCTTGACGTGTGCGACGAAGTTTCCTGTTCCTTAAACACTTCATAATCGTATCCGAACAGAACGTCCCACAAAACGTGCGACGTGAAAGTCTAGAGTTCAGCTCGTTTCATGATCATTAACAACGTCACTGATACTCAGAGTGTCCGCGATACCGTGTTCATGCCCTACATAATGAGGTCCTTGGGGAAGTATCGATCCTTCCTTAAAATGTTGAAGCTTCGATCTCTCGAAATAAAGGATTGGAGACGAGAAACTTCCCATTTCAAGGAAACGTATAAAAAAATCTCGTTATTTAGTCCACGGATCGCGAAGAGTTCGGGACGCTCTGTACGTAACGGAAGGATACGCTATCGTGAAAGCGGTGCGATGTAGTGAAACCACAGAGATCACCGATGCCACACACACGCACGTAGTACACACACAGTTGCTTAAACGATAATTCACATATGCAGAAAGCATCGTTAACGCTTACCGATTAGGCACACGTAGAGGGAGGATAAAATAGAGAGGCAGAAAGTGAAGGGGTCAGTGAGAGTGAGAATGTGAGGGCGCGCGGGCCACGAAAATGGTCCAGAGTAAAGAAGAGGAAGAACATCGACTCGTGCATCGAGCTAGCCGAAGAGATTCCGAAGTGTCGGAGTACAGTAATCTTGTGGAGAAACGTGGGGTTTCCGGGTCGCCCACAAATTACGGATCCCCTCCTCCATCATCGGCGTATTCCCGCTTTTCGAGCCGCGCACCACGCGATTTATGTACAAAGTGTGTATCGAGGAGTGAGCTTCAGAGTGCTAGAACGGTTAAGTGTGGAGACGGTGAAGTAGCCCGGACACTAAAATGCTATTTCGAACTTTTGGAGGGTTGGTCTCTTCTCTCGCTCTCGGGGATCTCGGAACCATCATCTCCTTGATTGGCAGCCAGTATACGAAATAGTTTAGTAGTACGAAAAAGTCGTCGTCGGTCGAGTCGACATGCTCTATGTGAGTACATACTACGGTACAGTCGCACACTGGTACAATGGTGAAGAGAGAAGTTACAAAAGTGGGAGAGACAGAGGGAGAGATAGAAAGAGAGAGCGAGAGAGAGAGAGAGAGAGAGAGAGAGAGAGAAAGTGAGAAAAAGAGAGAAATAATATAGACATATTCACATCACGTATGGTTGCATGTATATACATATATGTACATGTGGATGCCACGTGTATGTATACTCTGTGAGTTCATAGATATGTATTATTGAGAGAGAGAGATAGTGATAGTGATAGAGAAAGATATATATGTATGTACAGCACATTGTTCTCTACTAGAGCTTACTAAATGCGTGATCGAACCGAGTACTCGTCCGAGAGTAACCTGCAACAGCGAAACAATAGCCTGTCACTGCCTCCCTAGGGTCATGTACTTATATGTCTAGGTTTTTTTTTTTAGTCACGAGGAGTAGAAGAGGGAGAAAGAAAAAAAGAAGAGAAAAAGAAAGAGAAAGAGGGAGGAGAGTGTAGAAGAGCGTTTTAGATCGCCTAACGTGATATACTCCTGTAAAGCAAAAGTTCAGGAAGTAGAACATACTGATCCATCCAGGGCTTTTCACGAACTTCTCATGGTCCCTTTCGCCACCGATGATATCTATCTCATCTAGAACGCGCCAACAATCTCAAATCGATATCCGACATCTGACAGAAAGGTCGCTGTAAGTGTCATGCTTTTAAAATTATTTTCCCTTTGAAAAAAAGTTTTATATGTTAGAAACGCGATAGGGCAAGATCGATGATTGTCGCGTACTAAATTATTCATGTGACGAAAAAAGAAATGCAAAGAAAGATTGTCTTTTTTTGTACTGTTAATAAAATATTTTTACATAGATTATAAATATTTAAATAAATATTATTTTTATTAAAAAATGTTATTTAGAAAAGTAGTTTGAAATTTTTACAATTCGACATTTACAGATTTGCCTTTATGTCAAGACTTTCTTTATTTAATTATTCATAAGCTTTCAAACAAGTTATTAATAATGAAAAACGATACTATTTAAACAAACTAATTGTTTTTGTTTTTTTAATGTTTAAACAGACGACTTATGTAAAATGCAAAAACGTAATAAATATTCTCGCAAAAAGACTAATATTTAGAAAATATAAGAAAAAAAGATGTGTAGATTTTTCATGATACTTTCTATTATTTGTGAAAAATGTACAATAATATTACATAAATAAGCTTTAAGAGTGTTTAATTATCTACTTTTATTAAGTTGCATCTATCTCAAGTTCGAGACAATGACATTTTATGGGTAGTTTCGTGATAAGCCGAGCGGAGTGAGCATGAGTTTCGAAGTTTGCACTGTATTCTGAGCAAATATCGATCGTCTGGTGGAAGCGGATCGAGCGCAAAGTATTGGCGCAGAGAAGAACTGGCGAAAGACAGAGAGCGAAGGAAGAAAAGAGCGGAGCGTTAAATTTACAGTAAGAAAAACTCGGCAAGCGATGCTTTGTGACAACTGGAGCTACTCGCCATGCAATCTGGATATATTAGATTATATAGTTGGGCTCCGCGCGAACGAACTACACGACCAAGTCGTTTACTCGATGCCGAATCGCGTGCACGTATGCGGCTGGTTCGCCGCGCTCTTTGGCTATCCCATTCGCAGACGCAAGTCCCCTAACTAAAATTCCCGAAGAAATCCGCATCGTCTCAGGCGACGAAAACAAATTTCAGGCGTGTCAAATAGAAATAGTCTATCTAAGCAAAAATTGTCGAGCAAAAAATTGCGTACGCAGAGAAATAGATTTTTTTTTATGCAATAGCATGCTTTAAACACGGTAAACGCAAATGCCTGATGATAGAAAAATAAAATATGATATAAAAATGAAAATTATTCCTCTAGATAGTTTTTTCTATACGTAGGGCTATAGCGTTTACTGTATTCCAATGTATGTTATTGCAGAAGTGTTCTCAAAATAGAATTTTTATACAAAAGTGAAAGTGTTTCGAATAAGACAAATACTGGTCTTGGCTAAATCCACCATTTTGACGATTAGCCTCAGATGAAAATTGCTAAAATCGAGAAACCGTTTTGCGCTGATCGCGCTGCTTTATCATTTACCGTGCACGAGATACACGGCGTCGCAAAAAAATTTCTGGTTAACGACAAATTGCCGAATGTGAGTTATTGAGTTATTGAATACCACAGTTTCGCCGTCTCGCGGAAATGCGACGATCGGCGACGAAGCGCTTCAAACTGCACAGCGATCGAAAGACAGATAGAGGAGAAAAAAACGAGATGCGATGCAGCGTGAGGCGCAATAACGTGAAGAATCGGAGTCGAACATTTATAATAAAAAAAAAAGGTAGTCAACGAATAGTCCGCGGACCTAAGGTTCTCGCCGACTTACTCGGGATACTTGATGTTGGGCAGAGCCTTGAGGAAGCAGCGTTGGCGCAGTATGCCCTCCCACAGCTGCACGCCGACGATACCGAATATGAAGAAGACGAAGAAGCACAATAACAAGACGTTGCCCAGCATGGGAAGTGTGTCGAGTAGCAGCATCACCAGTATCCGCATACCTGTCGGAGGTGTTCGTGAAAAAACGCTTGGTAAACGATTAATAACACGTAAATGTCGGCATCGTCATAATTCGTTATCGAGTTCTTTGAACCAACGTAACATCGATTTTGCTTGCGGAAATTCTTCCTCGGAATAATCCTGATGCTATTTCGATCGTTTTCTTTCTATAAATACAATTTGTAAGTATATTCCACGCGGAATGATTTAAATTCTCGATTTTAATTTTAATGGTAGACAAGTTGACGACTAGCCATTCTATTTATACTGAGAAAAGAAAGGTTTCTGGTGAAAACATTGTTCGCAGAAACTTTTTAGCGTCCAACTTTAAATATCTAAGTCAATCTTGGCGTTTCAAATTCCGAGAGAGGAATTTAAAATTACGATAAGACTTTAATATTCGATAAGACTTTATTTCGCCTCAAAAAACAGCTCGCGCAAAATTCTTTTTAACCGCTTGTGATCTGAATACTATGACAGGAACTAAAATATATAACACATGTATTGATCCAAGGATTTGTTATTAAAATTAAGGTTGCGAGTTCCGTGACGCGTGTACATATTTCACGCTTACGCGAAATACAACCTTGAATTTCGATCTTAACGTTTGTGGTTAAATGCTTCTTCTCGCCAACTTTACTTGTTCTTGTTCGATATGATTATATGCACTCCTCTGCCTTCGCCACGTTTCAATTCCAAGATGAAATCAACCGTGAATGCGTTACGAGATCTATACGCGGCGGTTATGCACCTGGCAATGCACCGTGAAATCGAGACGACGAGAGCAAACTAGAGTTAACCGTCAACCATAGAGGTTTCTAACATATCTCGCAAAGATCTCGTTACTTACTTGGTATTCGATTGATCGCCCGTAATGGCCTTAATACTCTTATCGTTCGGATGGCTGACAGATTCATATTTTCCACATTTAGGCAGTATTCGAAAGCGCTATAACCAAGTCACTTTTTAAATTTCGTTAACTATATCTATTTTATTATTTATCACAGTAAAATCTTTTTATAATTTAATAATATATCATATTTAACATATTTAATGATCTACACAATATTTATAGCATGAAATATATTTAGCTTGATTCTGAATTTAATTATAAAAATGTGAGTAATTAAAAATTATACTACACATTTCAAACAATTATCTAAACAGAAAGTATATAAAATATTATAAATGTAGAATAATTTTAGACAAGATTAATTATCATAATTATAATAAAATTATTACAATTGCTATTTTTAATTTATTATTCTATGTTGTTATATATCGTAATGCACTTCACATAGATTCATGCAGGTTTTGTTAGACAGACTTTTTTTTTAAAGAAGAAAATCCAAATTAGGAAACATAATAAGGTATCCAAGTGAAATACTTACCCAGCCATCACTATAAAGAAATCTAATCTATTCCAGGAATCCGCGAGATAAGTTCCTTTACCGTAAATCCCCATCGCCACCATCTTTATGGTCATCTCCAAAGAGAAGAAGGCAAAAATGATATCATCGAACATCTGGAAGAAACAAACAGGGGAACGCGGCTTGATTAGAACAGGGCATGATCGGCGTAATTTACCGTGATTGATTTAGGGCACTCTACTAGAGGATTCGATTAACGGCTGTGCCATGTCGGTAATTTTCTCATCTCTTTCCCATCCTCTTCCTCTAGCTTCTCCTCCTCCTCCTCCTCTTCCTCTCTTCCGTCACCTTTACTAATTGCGAGTCGACCGGAAACCGTGTCAAGATGCGCAATCGATTAATTCGCTTATCAGCGCGTCGTATAATTACCGCCTTCACGCGAAAATTCCCCGTAAGGTTGATTTAATTGAATTGTAAATATTCCTATTCCGATATCGGACTTTTCTCCCTGACACGCAAACATGCAAATCCCAAGACTCCGAATCGCGAAGAAAGCTGTTCTTATGGAAATACATGGCTCTTACTTAAATAAACCCGATACGCCACACCTCGCTTTCTCAAATCCGAACACGATAACGCGGATTACTGCGCGATTCTTCTTCATTTTTCTTCTTTTTCCAGCCAGCTGCCAAGAGGTATGAATACGTACCTGCAATATCTTACATCGATTCGTTACGCACTGGTCGTCCACGCACGGCTGGTACATCCCGAGCGTGATGCAGTTCAGAAGGATCACCATCATGCTCACCCTTTCGAACCACGTGAGTCTTTGTTAAGGAAAAGATAGCTGGGTATTTTTTAGTCTGTCCTGATTAAAGGTAACAGATCGCTCAACTAATTGTAAGCTACACATTATCGTTAACCCTTTCAGGCCTGACTTTTTTCAATAAATACATACATCGTCTAGTTATTTTTAAAGGTTTGGGGAATTACTGAATATAAAACGGATCTAATATGAAGAATCCAAGAAATAAAATATTATAAAATGGTTTATTATGGGGTTTTGGATATTCAATATGAAAATAATGTCAAAATATAAAAATTCAAAATGACGAATCTGGAGGATCCAGAAGAAAAATATTAAAATTTAAATGAAATTATTTATTATAGATATTTTTCTTCGCACCTATAAGTATTAACCAATAGCACTTTTCCAAGAATAACTTTTCCTATTATTGAAATAATTTTTCCTATTGTTGAAATACGAAAGGCTTAAATATTACACGCATTTATATATTATGTATAGTAGAAATATCCTCAAAAAATTATTAGTATATTTGAGTAATTGTTATACGAGTATAAGTAAAGTAATACTACGCATTATAACTTTCCATGATTAATCAGAGAGCTTTCTAATCTTATTCAATAAATAATTTCTTGTATTTTATGATTCTATCCCACTGATCACAGAAATTTGATTTTATTCGATCGCTATCTCTCAAAAGGCAATGGCAAACCATCGAGAGTATCTTGCCAAGAGAACCCCTCTAAATTAGGCCGTTCGGAACCGGCGTTTAAATTGTAGGTCCCGTATATTTGTGTAAATTGTAAAAAGCGCACACCATAGAAATACGTTGAGAGGTCACTACGCTCTGACAAGAGCTAAGGACTAGAGAGAGATGACTGTATTTATTATAATATTTTCAATTAAATTTAAACTTCTTTTGAAACAAGCTTCAGTTGAACTGAAAAGCTTCATATTTACTAAAATATGATTTGTTTTAGAGATATTGAGACATGTATGCTTTACTAGATCTGAGTGATTAAACACAAAAGAGACTCTTTAAATACATATCATACATGTTGCATGAATAGTGTACGAGAAGTATATTGGAAATATCTCGCGCTCAATTATGTATTAAGAAGTCTCTCTTCGATAAATCCATTTACCGTAACTAAAGAGTTTTCAATTTCCGTTATAAATAAATAAGTTTCAATTCATATACGAATGTGATTCTCAATTATTTGCATAAAAATTCTCTACCAAGAATCAAAATATTGCTATGAGAAGTTAATTTTATTACTACGCAATAAAAGTAGTGACGTTAATAAGTCTGAAAACAAATTACAAAATTTTTTGTATTTGTGAAATAATCATGTTTTGATTGCTAATAACATAATCATTATTAATAATTGAATATATAATCTTACATTCTGTTAATGCGCAACATTTTTTATGATCGATGAAAATCAGACCGACGTAATCGGCACACTGATTGTCGTTGCCAAGTGACTATGATCTAAACATCGTGTTTCCACGCAGCGCGTTTCTCCACATCTATTTAACGAGCAGACAAGTTGCGCGATTACATCTAATCGCATGTCTATAATCTATGAGCGTGGAAAAAAATGCCATAGACGAGTACACGAGTGATACTGAATAAAATATTACTATTCGATCATCACTACACCCACGAGATTTGTTCAAATATATAATTTTTCTCCGACATCACGATACACAAGTGCTAACATACTGAAATTTGATATAAGGTCAAATCGAAATCGATAATCAAGATGTGTGTGCGAGCGACGCGATGCAGTGAGTTTCGATCGTATGTACAATTGGCAGCTATCAGTTTTCAGTAGTTACCGCTTTTAATAGAATTGTGATATTTCAGTATCGAATGCGATTATTAATTACACGCAAATATCACGTTTTAAACTCTCTAAATACTAAACAGTTAATACTGCATACGAAATATAAATTTTATATACATTTTACATAAATTTCGTTAAAAAATATTTACAGTATAAATTGTAATATAACTTTTATTACAATTTTTATATAACTTTTAATAATGTCAATTAATCCTTTTAGGAGTTCTTGATTTTTTGTTAAACATACATATGTTTTATTTAAGGATATATATTTATATATCATTATTCTAATCATATCTAAGAAAAGTATGTTTATTATCCTTTTCATCTTTACGATACATCTTATAGCATGACAGATTTTTTCGAGAATATAACATTTTACCATGATATCTTTTAATGCGAAGATAAATTGAGTGCGTGACGCACGAGAATAAGAAACCGAGACATCGATTTTCTAGCTGCAGCGATTCGTATTCTACCCTGGTTTTGCGGGACGGTGTAATACTATGTCGTGATATTCATCAGCCTCGCGTGCAAGCGGCTATTCACGTGTTAGCTAGCCGGCTACTGACATCGAGTTACACGTGAGGCCGACGCCCTTTTCGAAAGGTTAAAAGTAAGGAGCGCCATTGAGATAAGAATTGCCACAATCCCTTATCTCAACTGAAATTCTTTTCACCGCTACTTGTTGCTCTCAATTAATTATAGGCTACACAGACGATCCGCGTTTCCGAATTACGTCGAATCGATCGACACGTCTTTAGTCGCCCGAAAGTAAATGGACCATGGTGTGTCATTTGAACTTGAAACCGTCTATCTTCATAAATGACCTTCGTTATTTTTTATGGTATCCGGGCGATAAATGGTCCGACCGAGCGCGCAGGAAATTGGTAGACTAAAAATAAATCGATCGCCACTTATCACGCGAACGGAACGTTTCGTACATCTCGATGTTAGATGGGATGGTTCTTCGGAATATATTTCTAGACCTCTGCCAAAGATTGCAAAGTAATTAGACTAATGAAAGCGACAAAATTGATACACGACGATTCGTCTATCCGCAAATCACTCTGCCATTAGGCTCCCTAAAACATTTCCATTTAATCTCAGCAGAAATTTCATTATAGATATATATATAGAGTTAGAAGACTTTAAAAGCTCTTGGCGAATAAAATATATAAGTTTCACATTTAGTTAATTAAAAATGGATTTTCTAATAAAAATTCAATTCAAGTTATGATAATCCCTGTTCATGCATATCTAACAGTTGAAATTGGACTTCGTTCGTTTCAGAGAATATAATACTTTCACGATAAGTAAAATGCAATTCTCCAGGAAACCGTAGATATCTGGAAGAGTTCATTAAAGCGTCTGCAATTCGACGTGTTAATATTATAAGAGACGTCTTTATTTTTCGAACGTTAGTTAGACGTTTTTATAACTTTTGTGTTGTATAGATCAGTATTTCGAAAGCGCTCGCTTCTCGACCCGAATTAAACACGGAATCGTACAATCTACGCAGTTCACGCCGGATGCGTGATAGATTGCCGTACGATCGCAAAAGCCCGCGAAGCGACGGTGTATCATAATAGCGATCTATCACGCCGACACGATCTCGCGTGCCAAGCACCGATATCGACGAGCATTTGTACGAGCTCTTAGCCTCCCTGTGTGCTTATACAGACGGTCGCGAGCACCTGTAACGTCTCATCTCCGGCGAAGAATGGGGAGGCAACGAAGGGTAGGAGAGGAAGCTGGAGGAACATTCGCATTAAAAAGCAGCTCGTCGGTGATTTTGACAGGCGGATTGCGAGGAACCTTCTACGTTATCTGCTCCCACAAACGTGCACGGAGTGTGTTCGATCAATAAACTCGGTTGGCCTCCACCAAGCTCTCTCTCTCTCTCTCTCTCTCTCTCTCTCTCTCTCTCTTTCTCCAGGGTGCAACCCTCGCATCTTGGCTAACGTCGCTCGCTAATGCAAAAGAGGTGATTGATGATAGACATCCTTGCATTCCTCTCTGACGAGTACCCTTTATTAAGACCGGAGATTTACATTCTCCAGAAGCTCAGACAAGATATTTAGAAATGTATCTGAATAATAGATATTTTAGAATGAAAAAATATATTATCTCAGTAGAAGAGAACGAATTGTTACTATTCTATACTTTAGTCTCGAAGATAATGAAATGGGATCCTGAAAATAACTTTTATTCCTGATTTTGATTTTAATTTTAAATATCGGAATCTTCAAACAAATATAGGAAAAGTGCGACATAATTATTAACGCGCTAATTGCAAGATAAATTTCGCTTAATCAGCACGCTAGATTGGCGGCATAAATGTAATTTTTTAAAATCTACGACTTGTGCATGTGCATTAATTGCATGTATGTCAGCGTGACATGTCAGTATCATATTACCGATGACCTCATGACACTCAACATATTAAAACCGAATAATTAACGTGGATGCATAAAGGATATCAGTAATTATTAAAGTATAATTAACGGAAACAAAGGCACGATATCTGTGTATATCGAAATGATTGCTCTGTTATTCTTCCAGCAAATGCTCCAGTTTACACACAATGAATTCCGCATCGGTGTGCACGGGTGGCACGTCGTCCGACAGGTGTATCCGCTCAAATAGAAAACGGCTGAATGTATGAGAGGCTTTGCGCGCTGAACCTAATGGATCGTGTTGTTGTTGCTGTTAACTTTCATCCCCTTATGAGGCATTCACCGCTCTTGTTACCAAGCCTTCCGCAGTAGGTTAATCATTTATAACAGTCACATGTGAAGGAAGGACAAACGACTGCATTGCTCAGGCATTAAATTCACATGTGCTGATGCTGAACGTCTTTTAAATGAATAAAGCGTAATAAGTAAGTATATATAATTGTTTCTTTTATCATTGAACGATTATTGTTATATCATATTTATTAAACAAATTTATTTATCCGTTTTGCCTCAATTAGATCTCATTGTATAATATTAGATCATTCAAAATGTATAATTTTATCACGGCACTTTAATTTCAGAGAAAATTGATCTAAATTAATCTTTAATACAAAGTAATCAAATGATAAGAATTAATCTTCATTAGGTATTATATATTCATTCTACAATGTAAGTGAATATCATGATTGTTTCACACCTTCGCAAATTCGTATAGTGTATAAATCTTTCGGTAATATTTAGCCTTTAATCTTAATACAATATATGGTCTTAATATACTTAGGTAATCTTAATTCTCTGTGAAATATTAAATATCAAAATGTTAAATCAGGAAAATAATGTATTAAAAGAGATTAATGAGAAAACAATGTAATAAAAATAGATAAATAAATTGATTAATTAATTGATTGAGATAGAGAGAGGGTGAGGGAAATAAAGAGAGTAATTTTCAATTTTATCATATATCAAGCACTCTTTCATTATTATCCATTGACCTGATTGCTCCTTATTCGCAGGAAACAATGTAGTAAAAAAAGAATGAGTGTTGAAAAGCACCGTACATTTCGTTGAAAATGCAAACACAGATGACAGAGTAAATAATAATAACGGCGAAGAAATGGAAACACAGCGATGGAAAGGCAGAATTATATCAACTCCATTCCCTGTCGTATACAACGTGTCCCAGAAGCATCAATTGTTTTCCCAGAACACATTTTTCCTACAGAATGAGACATTTAGAATTTCTTTTTTTAACAAAAAGAGAAAGAGAACTCTCTAAAATTCATTTATAAAAAAAATTATTAATTTTCAATATCTTGGCGAGCGTATGACGCTTGAAATGACAGGCTTCTCGAAAATCCAACTCGAAGAATGAAAGAAAGGAAAAAAGAGAGGAAAAATTATTTATACCTTCCACATGTTTAATTTGCTGAAGTTTACTTTTCTTGTTTAACAACATCGTAATGCTGTCGATATCTCGCCATTAAAGTAACTAACCCTTTTTTATAGAAAGTTCTCCAGCATCTATGGTTGAAAGGGCATCCGGTGGTACTCAGGACACGCAATCGGTGCTCAGTCAACAGGATGTCTGATATGAAGGAGCGAGGAAAAGCCGCGGTAGAGTGTCAGGGACGTCGATCTGCGACCGAACTTCTTTCCGGATTCGTCGTTCATGCCGCGATCGATTCAACGAAGTCGACTGATGCTTGAAGAGAGACCTAAATCATCGTGAAAATCCTCCGTCAAGGGACGTTTTCCCTACTTTCTCGTAACGGTTCCGTCCCAAGCCGTTTCGACAGCTGCTGCTGAAGAAGGTTTACCGTAATTTGTCGCGGTCGTTTGCAATGACAAAAACCAGACGATGGAATATACATTCAATTTGTCAGGTTTTCCTTCTTCTTTGTATTATTGCGACCGAACGGAAATAGTAATGGGACTTCCAGATAAAGCGTTTGTCGGCCTATCCGCGGAATAACGAACAAAAAAACGTTCGAGTTTCACGCTCGAATTACTACATCGATCGCATCAAAGTTGTCGAAACTCGGTTTCACTGATTTTTGCGTGACTCGCGCGCGAATCGTGAATTTTACGAGGAACAACTTTTCAAGCAGAAGCAGTTACACGAGAACGCACGTGCTTTTTTAAAATTATTTTAATTAATAATATAATGAAAGTTATAAGAATTATTAATCAAAAATTATGATGAAACAATCCGACTGATCAGAAATATCTAATTTTATTCGATCGTTATCTCTCAGAAGGCAATGGCAAACCACCGAGTATTTTGCCAAGAGAACTCCTCTAAATTAGGCCGTTTGGAATCAACGTTTAAACTGTAGCACTTGTATATTTGTGTAAATTGTAAAAAAAAGCGTACAGAAATACGTTTAGGGGTCACTACGCTCTGACAAGAGTTAAGGATTAGAGAGATGAGAAATAATAGTTTCAATATTATAGAATTAATTGAGAGATTTTTATTGCGACAAACTTTCAATAATAAAATTTTATTTATTTTAAATTTTTTATTTTAAATAAACTATTATATTAATCAAATTACTGAATTTCTTCTAAGGAGAGAAAGAAATTATTTCCGTTTTTATTTCTACATATCTTCAAAAGAAAAAAAAACGAGAAAATTTTTCAAGAGAATCTCTCCAGTAGCAGACTGCGTTCATATGGCTGCGTTGAATTCGGCCGTGACGGAACTATTTTCACGCTCAGATATTCCAGGAACAAGTACGAGGCGGGGATTCTTCATTTCCGGAATGAGTAATTAAATTGTTACGAGAATAAATGCTAACATTTTGTGAAAGGACAAACGC
>QKQZ01015484.1:0-13094 GCA_003595255.1 Solenopsis fugax | reverse complement strand
TTCGAAGATATTTAAAAGCTGTAAATGTCGGTAATTCGCGGTACTTTAGCATCCTCTTAAACTGCGCGCTTCCAACATATCGAAGAAACATTTTTTTTTAGATTGGTAGGACTGTTTCTAACTTCTCCCTAAAGTTTCATGTTATTATCTTTCTTTATTTACAAATAAACAATTGTTTTGTGCTTAAGAAAAAGTACTTTCGGCGATTCTTAATATGTCGAATTTTATTAAGCAAAAAATTTATGTAAAATTTTGTCTTTGGAACAAAATTTCGTATACAGAAATAGTGTACATGTTGCAGAAGTGTTTTTGTGGTGAATGCATGTCATGAACAAAGATTTTTGAATGGTATAAAGAATTCAAAGCAGGCAAAAAACGCGTCGAAGACAAAGATCACTTTGGAAAATCTTCCACTTCAACAGATGAGCAACACGTTAAAGAAATCAATGATTTAATGCTCAGTGATCGACTATTGATAATTCAAGGTATATAATTAACCGTGTTGGAATATCATTTTGCATGCCAATCGATTTTGAATGACAATTTGGGCAAGAGACGCGTCGCACATAATGTTCCCGTACTTCTTGTCTTGTTCGTGAACTTCTAGCCAAAAATTCAACGAATACTATTCCACAAGTTTCATATTCCTAGCTGATATGGCACCGTATCACTTTTTCCTATTCCCTCAACCGAAATTGTTGGACACCGTTTTGAATCGATAGTCACGATAAAAGAGAATTCGCTGCGCATTCTGAAGACTATACCTGAAATCGACTATAAAAGGTTTCGAGAATTTAGAAAAATGTTGGCATAAATGTATTGCAATGGAAGAGGATTATTTTGAAAGAAATTATTTTTAAATAAATTTAGATGAATAAATTAATAGTTACGCTTTATTGGATTAGTATTTTTTTAATCACAAAAGTATTTCGGCAAAGTTTCAAGTGTAAGAATCATAGACATTTTACTATTCTAAAGATATGTTGAAACGTTGCAGACATGTTTCGAAACCTTTCTAAAATATTTCACTTTTTTAGTTGAAATATTTCTGAGACATCTCTGAAAAATTTTGGTGCTGTATAGGGTGATTTTGATTAATCGCAACATGATCTAAAGCATGTATTATACATTTACAAAGTGCCGATAAAACGCAAGAAGTAACGATAAAATTCGTTATTGTTACTGTAAAAATGTAAAGATGACGAATTTTATCATCGAAGGTTATCGTCATTATTATAAATATAAAAAGGTAACATTCGTTATCAAAAAAGTAACGGTAATGGGCAGAGTATGAAAAGTTACTTTTTAAAAAGTAACTCGTTATCGTTACTCATTACTAAGTCAAAAAAGTAACTCGTTACCGTTGTTTAAAGAGTAACGATTCTTTACTTTCTTTAATGCTAAAATGAAATAAAATTAAATAAAAATTTTACTTTTGTAGTATTTTTTGTTAAAATATTAGATATTAAAAGTAATAGACACAAATAATTGCCAAGTATTTTAATGGTCATCTCTTACCAAAAAAACCCTGCAGAAAACCTCCAAAATAACCCTGAAGTACATAAGTAATTTTAGAACTTTGAACGGTGTTGACCTCCAAATGGGATTGAGCCCTAACCGGGATCAATCCTCAAACTTATTATATTAAAAAAATGTTTATTTTAATATTGTAAAAGAACATTCTCTTAAAATAAAATAAAATAAAAATGTTTTGTTAAGTAAAAAATATTCGAAAATCTTTTCTCAGGAATTTTTTCGGAAATTTCCAAGTGGTCATCCATCCAAACCATAACCGCTACCAACGTTGTGTGACTTCTGCGAGCACAGGAACTGCTACTTAAGTGATGATCCGTGATCACTTTATGTTAATACATATATATATATATATATATATACATGTATATCATTGATAGATTACTTAGTTTAAAGCACATTTTTTTATAAATATGTATAAAGTTTTAGTTTTTTTATTGATTTTTACATTCGCGGAATAGTATTTAGAATAAGTTTTCTGTTATTCAAATATATAAAAAAGAACATAACACCAGAGAAAAAAAACTAATATGATAAAATAATTAAATTAAATATGAAAAAATTTTATTGATTTATTTTAAATTGTTATGCCAAATAAATAATTAACTATATAAATATGAATAATTAATAATATTAACGGTTAAATAAATGTTACATAAATATGTATTTCTTTAAATTATTATTTTCAATGAGCAGTCGATGTAAAATACGTATTAAATTAATGTTAAATAAATGTTAAAAAGTATTTTATATTTTTACTCTTTCGCTTAAGAGTTTTTATACGCTACGGTAATCAACATACTTCAGGATCAACTGGTAAACTCATGTAATTCATATAAAAAGCACGTACGTCAAAACTTTCTAGCATTTACTCTGAATATTTTATGGTTTAACAATTAAAAGGTTGAAAATTAACAATAGTGAAGGTGAGCACTAAAACTTGGAGGTTTACACCAAATCATCTAATAGAGGGTATCTACCCTGAAAGTTTTAGGTTCAACACCAAAAATTGAAAGTCAACACCCAAATTTCGAGGTTGATACCGAATTTGGTGTTGAAAGTGAGGGTCAACCCCTACATTTTTCATGTTAACACCCAACTTTTGTGGTTAACTTTCAAATTTTGAGTGTTAACAACTTTTGTGGTCAATTTTCAAATTTGGAGTGTTAATACCCATCTTTTGTGATCGACCCTCGAAGTTTGGAGGTTTTTTTTGTGAGGGAGAATTAGATATTAGTACTGAAATAACGTTTCTTGTGTAATTTTACATACAATTTCTAAATTATAAAATCATACTAGAAACGTTATTTCAACACTAAAGTCTAGCTATACTAAGATCTATCTATATTAGCATTAAGATCTACCATTAGAAGACTTGTTAATTATTTATGTTTTCACATAGCGGTCGAGGTATTCTTATTTGAAGGTAATACAATTTTTTTATGTTAAATTCGTAACACTACACAAAATTTAAAGACAAAGATTTTAAAATACTGAAAATGAAAATTAAAAAATTTTGATTGTCATTAAATTTGTAAATGTAATCAAATTCATAGAGGAAGGAAGGGAGTGGTGAAATATTATTCTGTTTTTTAAAATAATTTGATAAATATTAACGCTCCACAATTCTTATCAACACCAGTTTATTATCCATATAGTTCTAGTAATCACCTTATAGAAGTTTATCGGGTATACATATAAAACAAATGTAATTTACAATTTACTGAAGAGAGAAAAAAGATGCGTTTAAGATAGCAGAGGAAGGGGAGTCGTAGAATACTAACAATTAATGTTATGAAATATTTTTAATTATAAAAAATCATAAATTAATGATCTTTCGTAGATCTTGCACACTAATAAGTGTTACAAAACAAGAACAAAGTTGTAGTCTGAAGGAGGGACAAATAATGTTAAAATTTATTTTTGAAAAATTCAAGTTTTTAAGATTATGTAAAGGTCATCGTCATATTAAAATGAAAATATGAGGGGGTAACCACTCTTGAATTCCGGTGTACAACCCACTAGAAGTCCGTTGAATTCCTTGAAGTCCCTTAAATTCCTCGAAGTCCGATGAAGTCCTGCGAAGTCCCGCGTAGTCCGACGTAGTCCGATGAAGTTCGACGTGTAGTCCGATGAAGTCCGTGAAGTCCGATGAAGTCCGCGAAGTCCGCGAAGTCCGACGTAGTCCGATGAAGTCCGCGAAGTCCGATGAAGTCCGACGTGTAGTCCGATAAAGTCCAACGTAACCCGATGAAGTCAATGAAGTCCGTGAAATCCAGTAAAGTCCGACGTAGTCCGATGAAGTCCGACGAAGTTTGACGTAGTCCGACGTAGTTCGACGTAGTCCGATGAAGTCCATATAGTCCGGTGAAGTCTTAAAGTCTGAAGTCCGGTGTACACTTATTTTCCGAGTGGTTACCCCCTCGTGAAAATATATGATTTTATATATAATGTAATTCTTTATATTCTGCATATAAAAGTATTGTAAACGGAAATTGTCGAAAAGTAAATAGTTTACGAGACATTTTATACTTTATTCTGGCAAATTTCGGCATAAAGATATAAAATATCTTATAAATTATTCAGTTTTTTGTACATAATTGTATTCTAATATTTTTGTTCAAAGTTACTTAAATAGTGTGTAGTACTTAAATATTTATTTCAATTGACTTTAACATTAATCAGTTAAAACAGTACGAATGAGAAGGGCTGTATGAGCGGGAGGGCCATATTGTTGAAATATAATATTTGGTATTAGAGCAAATGGTATTAGAGCAATATTACAGCACATCATCTAATAAATCAGACACTTTTTCCTCCAAAAAAGCGGAATAAATTTCTGCTGTGATTATAATATTTTCTGGAATGATATATGATCCGATAACTTTATTATTCAAAATTCCTATCCAGTTATAAGCGAAGGTGGAGTAAGACAGGGCAGTTAAGCTTTGAGAATGAATAAAAGCTAGGTTTTCATAATTAACGAGTTATCTTTATTTTTATAATAATCTTTGGACATTTGTCTTACATAATAACACAGCCACACAAAAAGAAAAAAATGTCATGTCCGAGAGATTAGACCCATGTATCCCTATGTATTTTGAGGCTCTGAAACCGAATATGACCTCAGAATTGCGCCATCAGATCAGGATTTTTTTTTCACCCTCAAAATAGTGTAATTTTAAGGAATGTTTGGCAATTTTTTGAGGATAAAAAAAATCCTGAACTGATGGCGCAATTCTGAGGTCATATTCAGTTTCAGAGCCTCAAAATACATAGGAATACATGGGTCTAATCTCTCGGACATGACACTTTTTTCTTTTTGTGTGGCTGTGTAATTATCATTAAAATAAAATTTTAAAGTATTATAGAATATATTTAATAAAAACCAAAAAGAGGCATTTCTCCCCATCTTGCCCATCGAGTCGGGATATCGTAAGATAGGGTCCTCTCGTTAATGTCTTCTTTTCCAGTGATTTATACACCTTACCTGATTTTATTGCTTTGCAGATTATGATTTAGACTCTCGGAAGTTTTTCTTCCGTCAACCGACGAATTATGCAATAACAATAGTGGCGAGGTTAATAGACGTAAGTCAATATATCGATATTACTCAAGAGTGCATATTATCGCCGTCTATGATTGGCTGTCCGATGAAAAATACTGCGCTGTGAACGGCTGTGGTCAATAACGATATAGGTACACACTAGGTTTCATGCTGCACGCAGTTACACTACTCTGTTCTATCCCACCCGCTATCGTCTAATTGAAATGATACCAATAATATTCCAAACACTGTTTACAAAAGTAAAAAATAACACTCTTACCTGACAGCCCATTAGATTTTGTCTCATTGTCAGAAACACATGCATTCACAAGAGAATTACTAAAATTTAATACTAATGTCACGCATGAAACAATGAGATAAAGTTATAAGGAAATCGCAAAAAAGTATAAATTATAATTTATCTCAATAACGCAGCTGTCTACTTCGCTGACTCGTAGGTAACTTTCAATGACCGAGGAGCCGTATCTAACATATATGTTCATTTGTGATTTCTGCATTCGAATCGCTCGATACAGGAGATACCCCGTCTTCCCTCCCTTCCCTTTCTTGCCCCACCTTCCCCTAATATTAACAAATGTGCGAGAAAGTATAATACGGAGAATCGCGTTATATGCGGTAGAAAATGAAGGTTATTTTAAATATCTTCTGAAAAACAATTATAAGGAATTTATATTATTGCATATTACATTATTACTACATTAAAGAAGTTATTATGCAAATATTAATCAAGTTATTGACTATGTGCAATATTAATAATAGCCAACTTATCTATCTGATATTATTATAACAAAGTTATCGGTTATCTCATTATACTTAATATTTATATTAGATACTACACAGATAGCCAAATGAGAACAATATTGTCATTTTGCTGTCATTCATGAAGCATTCAATTTCGGCAATCTAAGAACAAAGTGCTTTTACAAACTGTCTGTTGCTTTGCAATCATGTAAAGTCTTCATTAATTAATGATGTGTGTTTGTTCTTCCTGTTGCTAACTTCCACATTAGATTTCGATGTCCGAAAATTGACTACAAGTTCAGAACACACATGCAGTGCATTAATTTGTCTGATGTGCTAAAGCTTGCTTAGTTATTTGGATAATTACTGATTTGTTTAATCTCTGCGCTTTCGACAGACACATGAAAATAGAAAACGTTTATTTATATTACAAAACTGTGTATCTTGTTTATCACGTTTATTTCTTTACAAAATTTATTTTTATTCCTTGTCACTTTGGCTTCTGTTTTAACCGATTAATGTTGAAATTTATTGAAATGAATATTTTGTAATTTAAGTACTACACTACTATTTAAGTAACTGCGAACAAAAGAATAAGGATACAATTACGAAAAATGAATATGAGGTTTATGAGATAGTTTATACTTTATTCCAAAATGTGCCAAAATAAAGTATAAAGTGTCTCTTAAACTCATTTTTTGACAATTTCAGCTTACTTTTATATGCAGATTAGAAAGAATTATATTATGTATAAACATCATATATAAAAATGGCGATGGCCTCTGCATGATCTTAAAAACTTGAATCTTTTTCAAAAA
The DNA here is from genome assembly GCA_003595255.1 of Solenopsis fugax. Classification (NCBI taxonomy): domain Eukaryota; kingdom Metazoa; phylum Arthropoda; class Insecta; order Hymenoptera; family Formicidae; genus Solenopsis; species Solenopsis fugax. Next base: position 6,434 of record QKQZ01015484.1, on the reverse strand, counting down.
TAAATTTTACCATTATTTGTTCCCTTTCAGACCATACAACTTTTGTCTAAAACATTTTTTATGATAATACTTTATTTTCGAGATATTAGTCCGTTCCGGAACGTTTGCTACGCGTTAAAGAATTATATAATGATTATTAGTATTGATAGGTATATTAACAAATTAATGAATAAGGGCTAATGAGAGTCGAACGCTGCTGTTAGTGCGTTAACAATTTCGTGTTTATTATATAACAACCATTAAATATTTTCGTACGTTTCGATCCGATTTTGGGTCATCAACAAGGTCTCCCCCGCGTCACATAGCGTAGTCAGGGGTACATACTAGTTAGTCCGTCACTATCGGGTGGTAATCAGAGTGAAACTTTTTTGATTTTCTAAGATATAACGACACATGTCAGTATATTTTCACTACGAAAGATTAACATTCGGCACTGTTTTTTACTCACCATTTGAAGCGAGGCGAGGATTCACAAAAGCACGCAAGATTACTCAACAAGAAATAAATTATAACCATCGTCAAAATATAGTCCCATTAAAATATTATGAAGGATCTCGACACTAAAATTTCTTATTTCAGTCTAAATAAACTGGGGTTTATCATTAGGGAACAAAGACTCTCCCCAATCTATCTAAAAAACGCGTGGTCTAAGATTCTATGTAAAGATTGTGACGCTTCATACGTGGGACAAACAGGTAGACAATTAAAAATCAGAATATCGGAGCATAAAAATCATATTAGATGGAACACGAAAACACAGTCAGTTATTACAGAACATAGAATTGACAACTACCATGATTTTGACTGGGAGAATGTTTTAATTTTAGACGCTTCTTGGGGAAACGCTTGATTTTTGAAATGTTATATATTAAGTGTCAAGACAATGGTCTTAACAGACAAGCTGACACAAAATTTCTTCACCATGCCTGTACTGGTATCCTTGAAAGATTCTAATTTTCAACTTGTTATTCTAAATGTTTCTATCCGCTCGATTCCACCGCCTGTACAGACTATTAGCTTAAGCCGGAGATCATTATTATTTTGACCGTGATACGGACTAGAAGTACGGTTACAATGTTCGAATTCGTGAGAGCGATAATTATTGTGCTATTGTTAATGGGACTATATTTTGACGATGGTTATAATCTATTTCTTGTTGAGTAATCTTGCTTTTGTGAATCCTCGCCTCGCTTCACATGGTGAGTAAAAAACAGTGCCGAATGTTAATCTTTCGTAGTGAAAATATACTGACATGTGTCGTTATATCTTAGAAGATCAAGAAAGTTTCACTCGGATTACCACCCAATAGTGACGAACTAGTATGTATACCTGACTACGCTATGTGACGCGGGGGAGGCCTTGTTGATTGTAAATTTGCTGAGAATGATCCAAAATCGGGTCGAAACGTACGAAAATATTTAATGGTTGCTATATAATAAACACGAAATTGTTAATACGCACTAACAGCAGCGTTCGACTCTCATTAGTCCTTATTCATTGATTTGTTAAATCTCGTGAGTCCTTTGAATTTTATTTATTGATATATTAAATTTATCAATTTAATAATGAATTAACATATTAAAATGAATATTGTAGATTGAATATTTGTTAATAATCATTTCTGTCATTATTTATATATTATAATTAATCAAATTTATTGATTTATTATTTAAATTTGCACAGATCTGTTGACTTTCGTCCTGTGCATACACATTGTGTGCAAAAAATAGTCAGTAATAAAATCATAATATTATAATGATGATGATCCACTATAATCTAGCTTTCTTCGTAAAAAAGAAAGAGGATATCTCTCGTTTTGCTAAATAAAAATTAATTTCATAACCTGTATTGTCACATTGACTTCCATTGTAACGTACGTATTTCTATGGAAAACCATCATGATTGTATCACAACTTCAGATACTACAAACTTTATTGCAAAAAAAGATATGCGAGTGATTATACTGCCGAAGCAGTTGTGAACCATCATGCGCGCCTACACCTGAATGGGTAACCCATCATACTGACCTATAGATCGATGCAATACCCTATACGTAATTAATGTATATGTCTCAAACCATCCATTTAGAAATAATAGAAAATTTAAAAACACAGAAAGAAGTTTTTTTGAAAAACGTTTCAGACAAAGTTGTTAGAGATTAAGTAATGTATTACATGGGCATATGCGAATGATCTTGGATGGCATCGTGAAAGTCGATTAAAATTTTTTTATGCGGGAATTTTTTTATACTGTTATTTTTTATTGTATATTGGGAAGCCTTCGATCCAATGAATTTTAGCTCAAGGTTATCGAAGGGTGGAGTCCCTATTCGATATATTTATTATTGACGAGGCGTAGGTCGTGGAAGTAAATAGTTCGGCAATACTCTTATAACACAACCGTATTTTAATCAGCAGTTACAAAAGATACACACGAATGCAATGCAAAGATAAAAGAGATGAATCGTAATCGAAAAAGTGCGCGATCGCGATCTAGACGGAAGTGAGCGTTGGGTGTGAGACACTGACGGAAACACAAAAGGCGCTCGTTACGTGAAAATACAAAAAGGAAAAAGTCTCGAAATTATGTTTTCCGAAATTTATCAAATACACTGTTTAAAGAATTAGAAGATCACTTTTCCTCAGTATATTTTTAAACTTCAGTTTTTAAACTATAATTAGTAAACGAATAATTAACGTAAGAAAAAAATTTAAAAAGAGTTTTATAGAATAAACATTCTACTGTAAGGTGCTTTAATTCCAATTTTCTTTACTTTAATACTCAAAGGCGTAGACATATTGTTGGAAAAGTTGTGTTAAATTAATATAAATCACATGTTCCAAATGGTCCACTTAAAATTTTGTATTAATTTAACATAATCTCGATAATCTGTTAAATGATAACATTAATACTGCATTAATATTTCAACAAAAAAGAAATGTAATCTTAATCGTAATTCGAAATTAATTGTGTGTACAATTAACATACTTTTTATGATGAAACTAAAATGAATAGAAGAGTAGTAAAAAAACATATTCTTTTTCTTAAATTTTTAGTTTTGTTAGTCGACACTAGAATATTAAACTGGAATGTCACAACAACGAGTAGACACCATAAAGTCACATTTAACAACTTCTTCGCTAAGGAGTTTTAATTGATATCAAATTTTTGTTTTTTACTTACTGAAGATGTGCCGAAACGTCTAAAATAAAGTCTGCATATTAAATAAAAATAACTTGCGCACTTATTACCGCGCCATACTTTCATCAGCCCAGTGATTAGTTTATTTGAAATAGTAAAAAGATATGGCACAGTTATCCCCACTCCTGTTACAGTGTAACATTAACACTCTTTTATTGTAAATTTTAACAAATACAAAATTATAAAAATGATTTCACTTACGAAAAATGTACCCAACTATAGTGTCCGAAATGACACTCAAATGAGCATTAACTCCCAAATAAACCTCCAATTTGAGAATTAACACTTAATTGAGTGTCATTTCGGACACTAATTGGGTGTATTTTTCGTAAGGGTTAAAAATGCAAATTGTGTTACTTTAATATATTTTTTAAATTATTTTCACAATTCTACATTTTTTATCTGTTAAGTTCAGTTAACATAGCAGACATGTGTTAAATTTATACATGAATATGTTCAGTACTTAACACAAAAACTGCAGATTTTATCACAAAGGTACACAAATTTTTCAACGGTACAGTTTTGAATATATTTGAGATATTCAAAATCTTGAAATTTGTAGTCCTTCACCGCCTAATAAAAGAATTGGCGAATATAATTATTAATGCCATCTTAAAATATGGATACGAAAATACTCTCCCTGAAAACCCCTTTAATGAAAAAACATTTGTCCTACTCCGATTATTTACCGAGATATCGCAATTTAAAGTAATTCATGTTTTTTTATGATTTTATCACGATATCGCCGACAAATGCCATGGGTTACTTTAATGGATTATATTTTAATGGATTACTTTAATAGATGGATACTTTAAATTGCGATATCTCGGTAAATAATTGATGTAGGACAAATTTGTAAGCTGATGTGCACCACGGCGAAGTTGCTTGGTTACATTTTTCACATCATGTGTGTATGTGTATGGAATGTACATATAGTGCAAATTTTGAGGTCTCAAAAAGATCTCAGGTGAAGAGAGTTTGTATGCAGTGTTTTGAAATCGCTTTGACATCAACTATAATATACAAAAAAATTTGATTATATCGCAAATAAATTGTAAATATGACCAAAAATGCTCTTTCGGTCCATTTAATCCAAAATTAAACAAAATCCTGATGTGATGTTATGCCTAAATTTAAACGTCGAATTCGTTTCTAACACTCAAAAATCTATAAGAATCAGTTGGTCTACTTCAAAGAATAAGATGATTTTGTGATCCAGTGTAATAATTAAAAATGTTTTTTAATTGACACTAAACATTATACTTAATTAAAAATGTTGTTTCAATGTTTTAAAAAATAATTTTATTTTTACTATTTTATAATTCATTAATGAATAGAAAATCTAAATTACGCTACAAGGAATAATGAGATCCGCAGAATTTGTATAGAAAACTCCGAGACCAGGACACTGATACGTAATCACATGTAATCCGTAAAAATTTATGTATGTATAAAACGGAAATTTTGTAAATTATTAACAACTGGCACTGAGGATGTCCCGATATAAGGACAAAACGTTTGTGTTTGAATGTTAAACTGCGTGTTTGAAATTATACATAAATAATATTTTTAGCACTAACATCTAGCTTGGTTTTGACGCTCGGTAAATTATTTTAATTTTAATTTTTAAATTTTGTAAGCCGCTGATATTGAATGTTTACAAATATATATAACTATATTAATTATTAATCATTTTAACACTATGTCATGGATTAAAATAAATAGCATGACCCATGAAACTTTTTTTTGAATTGAAAGAATAGGAATCAATCCCGTTTCATGGATTAAAATGGATTATGTGGGCCGCTTTTTTTTTAGATTGACAGTATAGGAATTCTGTAGTTCCACTTCATGGGCTCAACGAATTTTTAAACTTTAACTAGATTGAAATGGTGTCAAAAAATTAAAAATTTGGATTCGACAATGATGAATCCATTTATATTTATTTCATTTTATTTCTATTTGCTGAGATTATTGGATATGACCATAAAAAATATTTATGCAAAAGTTCTTACATTTTATATAAGCCATATAAAAGAATGTTCTATATATTGTAATATAAATATTAAAATAATATAAATATATTATTTGTTGCCACATATTATGATATTTAACAAATATATGAATTATTTAAATATTCTATATATAGAAGCTTCAATATATAAAATTTATACGTTGGAACTACATAGACGTTATATAAAGAAGTAGAACAAATATACTATCATCGTTACTTTTAAAAAAGGACGAAATTAATGTAATTACAATATTGCTGCAACTTCCATGCTATATAAAATGTGATACTGAGTGTATAGTGAACTCATAACTGTGTTGACTGGATACATTGTAAAATGTCTAAGGAAAATTTCTAATTGGACATCCGATGCTCTCGAGATGTCCTAATCACTGACTAACGAATATAGGGATGAAACAGCCTATATATTTAGCTGCATATATAGAAAAGAAGGCCAGGGACGGTGACTTTTGATTTTTCTTGGCGTGGAGTACCTCTCATTTAATCAGAATGAGAAGGAGGGTAGTTTCAATAATATATTTTATCTCTTTTTTTGTATTTGTTATGCAACGTAAGTGTTCTAATCAAATACTATTTTTTATCAAATCACTTAAAATTTCTTAACATTTGTTAAAAATTAAAATATTTTTTTAATACCCCGAATTCTGAATGTGGAAAGCTTCATACTCTCCATAAAGAAGTTTCCTTCTATGAGAAAAGAGTGGCGATATTATATATAGACGTAAGGGAATCAAGCGTGGTAAAACAAGGACTTCGATATTTTTTTGTTACATTCAATAATATTCGGTTCATACACGCTAAGAACCTTATTTTATGATATCGTACTCATGTAATATCAAACACTTTCGAGCTTACGGAATTAATTAATATATTGCCGAAATTAATGTATTACTCCCCATGATTATTACCACTTTTCCTTTGCGAAAGGCAATGGCTGCGTTCAGCAAGAAAAGCAGTTTTGCCACTGTTATAAGATTCTTTAATATAATTGCTTCATGTCTTAGTTCCTACCAGATCGGAATGTATAAACCAATCAAATAAAAAAATTTTACAACAGTTGCAAAATGGCTTTTTCTGTTATACGCTGTCTATGCAGCAATATATATCGACATCGATATGTGATAATTTTTGTACCTTATGCGCAGCTGCCGTGCACCTATAGCAAGTTTGGATTGCATGGAAGAGTTCAACGGTGGCGGCG
>QKQZ01015481.1:0-25536 GCA_003595255.1 Solenopsis fugax | reverse complement strand
AAGATATTTCCATTTTTACGAATTACCCCACCTAACGAATAGCCCCGGTCTCCCCTATTATATTTCTGTTATTATTGAACATCTTATTAATTTCATTTAATTTGAAAGCAGTACGAGTCACAGTTTGTAAAAATAAACACTGTTAATAATAAACTACGTTTGAAAAGGTTAAATTTTTTACAATCTTATATAATTGGTCCATGATTAAGCATTCAGTAATAGTGTTATGTAAAGAATACAGTATGCAGTTATGACAATGACTTGCACAAATTAATCTTATTTCAATCCTACACATCGTGTTTTGCTTTATTTTCGCGAAACCGGTTGATCTTCGCTGATTGTATCAATGTAAACACCCGTATCGTTAGCGTGCCTTCCCTTCTCGATCTTCTTCTGAACGACTGCTAGGTCGATATGCAAATTCCTCCGATCTTTTACATCGGCGTGTCAGAAGATCATCGGGATAATGCCGTTTGCTTTGCGGATCCGCGAGTCCAAGGAGTCTACGATGAAGATGACGAGCCACGGATAATTCAGGGTTTCATTTCTGATTGGCTATTGTGATGGGATATCGAATTACTTTTCTGTTCGTTTCTTTTCTCTCCCCGTCCTCCGAACGGTTCGAACGGTTCGACCTAGGACTGTTTCGTTTAACAGGATAGATAGCATACGATAGATAGCATAGGGAATGTTCGACTTTTGTCACATTCTGGAACAGCATACATTCTCTTCAATTTGCGTTATCTGATGCATCTCAGATTTGAGCGGCGGAATGCCTCTCCAGGGACATTCAGTTCATGATGGGATCTTAGAGATTGACACTCAGGTGTATCGAAGGCAACGCAGGAATTGCAGCAATAACGAGCGGAGGAACGAAAAACGTTGCGATCAAACCGATGTATGATACACAATAGATACAATGTCGCATTGTCAATTAATGGAGTTAATCTCCTGAACCTGCCAGATAGGATGAAATTCCTCTGTTTCTGATTCGACAAGCGACAAACACATATAGCTCCTGCTGAAAGCAACACAAGCGTCCAAAGCGCAATGAGGGTGGTCACCTCTGTCCGTCGACATAATGCCGGAGGCGTAATCCTCTAATGATAATCGACTGACGGTCTTCTTCTGGCATTCGAACTCTCTATCGCGTGAGAATTTCTCTCTCGACGAAACTTACTCCAGGCATCTCTCATTTAATGAATGACGTTGAATCTTTTCCCGATATCACCCCGGTGCTGTTTCACGCTCAAAATGAGATAGAGCAAGCAAAGTAAAAAGTATCGAGAAAGAAGAATTATGTGAGAAAAGTAAGAATTTAAAAGCTAGTTTGACAAAATAATTCGCGTGATACAAAGTCATACAAATAAACTTTTTATTTTATTTTTTATTTTAATATTTAGTTCATGAATCAAATATAATATTAATGGCATCTTTGGAAAAAAGGCAAAGTTGAGTGAAAATAAGAGTGATGAATTTATGGCCTTGTAGAATTAGGAGACATATAATGGGAACATATATTTCGTGAATGCTAGCTGTAACAATTGCTTCGCGTTTCCTCCGAATTGTCCATTTAGTGAAGATCCTATCCAATATTTGCGACGCGGCGTCAGCTTCAGAAGTGCCGATTGCTGTTCCCGATGAGAGATGGATTACGTTGAAGAGGAAGGGGTGAGAATGGAAAGGAGAGTTGACCAATACTATTCGTACCATTTGGCAGTATTGAATATTCAACAATGGCACTCGACGCGGTCCAGTGAGATTTCGTCCAAATATCAGAATACAGATTGATTGACACACGGATAGTCGTACGCATTCGGCTTTCTGTACGCACAATATTCGATGTGTTCAAATATCGCATATAATTGGAATATATTAATATTTATAAATTATTATAAATTAATATTAGTTTAATATGTATTCGATAAGAAAACAGGCTTATAAATGGAATAACAGATTGTTTAGAATGAAACATAATTTCAGATTTTTGTTTTAATTCACCGAGATGTAACGATCATTCTAATTTACAACATTCTAATTTATAATGTAATTCTTTGAGTGTTCACCTTCACTCAATTAATTTTCTGCTAATGCTTTCTCTAAATGAAATGTTTATTCAAGTTATGCTGTTTTTCTATCACGATTGAATCCTGTATACATGTGCAATTTAATGAAACTTATTAACAATTGTTAGTAACAATTAAACTCATTATTTAATTATTTTGAGATTTTTAATTTTTAAAAAACCAATTTTTTATTACGTTTTATTTAGTAATTATTTTAAAACGGGTACATTAAAATATATTAGGGTGGCATAATAATTAAAATTCTGCATATAGCTTCTCCAAAAATAAAATATTTTTATATAAATATAGGACGATAAAATGTCACGAATGATTTTTTTAATATTGAAATTGCAACATATTTTTACAGATAATTCAATCTTTACAAATATTACTAGAATATTAAAATAAACTTGAGTAATGCATTTTTATTGGAACGACATTAATAAAAGTATTTATTTAACTAAATAAACTGTTAAATGTTATTTTTGTATCCAAGTTTTAGTTACATTTGTTTGTATAATAGATTTCTTCCATTTGATAAATTACACGCATAAATTCGATCGTAAGGGAATTGAAAGTCGAGCCATAGACATCCAAGATAAGAGCGAGAGGAATTTCTAGTTGAATCGAATGAAGCAACCTTTCGTCTCTTTGCCTACACTCGGCAACGCGTGATCACATTTATTCTCATTTTTTTCCTTTTAAAAACAATTCTGATTGTTCCTACGGGATACAATCTTACAATTGTGCGACGTAAACCATCTTATCATATGTGCGAGGCGTACCTTCTCAAGCGACAAGAGCGTGGGCAGTACATTAGTACTTCCTTAGTACCAAGCGTCTCGAAAACAGAAAGCTGAAGTACCTTGACTACTTAAGTGATTTTATTCATTCGTTATAGTGTCTGCGTTGTCTTGCATTCAAATATGAGATATACAATCGTCAGAATTTTTGTAATCTAATATAATTAAATTATAATAATATTTTATTTTAAATTCACATAATCGGTATAAGTCGATGGATTGCACATTTACGATTTTTAAACATATATAACTTTTTGTCATGACGATACAAATGAATAATCTATAAATTTTACGACAGCACGCTACTAAATATGACAAGTAGCTGTGATGAAAGTAATAACTTCTTGATAAACGTTTCTAAACTTATCTTCTGTTCTTAAAAAATTATTAGAGCTTTTCTTTATTACAATTTCTCTATATTTTTTTCTCTTTTATTTCTATTATTCTTTTCTAATTGACCATATGTGTCATAACATGATTATTATAATATTGGCTAATTGCTTTATTTGTTTAATTGGACTGTTTGAAATGGGAAAGCTAATTATTAAACATTAATATTCGCAGGAAAGCTGACGATCTTGACTGTCGTTATACTCGTTAACTCATTAATATGAATAAAAAACGTCCTCAAGTGGTTTAAGACCGAAAGTCGTTTGAGGAAACTCATGATTCTGAAAAATGGTTCCAACGTGCGCATCCCGGGTGGATTTCAATTAAACTTCCGAGAAACTTCTACTTTATCAGATCGCTGGAGCACATAATGAAGATCCGATAATCGCGCCTGAGCGATAATCAGTTTATCGATAATCGATCAGATCTTTTTGGGATGAAATTTTGTACGTTCTTATTAGAAAATCCATGGATGATACCGGGAAAACAGCTTCTCTCATTTATAATTAGGTATTGTGATATCAAAGTCTAATTTTTACATTTATACGTTCGCAGTTGAATTGTGAAAAACATGAAGTTGATTAAAAGAGGAAAATTTTATTTAACGTAACGCATTAATTTGTTTAATTAAGCCACAATATTTATACGCGTGAAGAGTTTAATGTGAAATGTTTTGTATATTTGAAGACTAACTCCGATTATAAAGTAACTCTAATATATATCCCACATCTTTCTGAAACTTTATTTATCAAGTATTATTTATTATATTTAAAAAAAATGAATTATAATAATAAAAACTTTATACTGTCTATTACTAGAAAAACCATTTAAAATACAAAATATTTATTTTCTTATATTTATATATTTATAAAAAGAATTTAATATAATACATTCTTGCATTTTTGTCATATATTCCATAGAGGTGGCCTATAGGAGTCCCGTAGAGTGTGCTAATCACAACACAATACTTATATGATATAAAGAAATATAACAGAAGTGTTACGTACGTATTAATTATTCCTTATATTTTTTTTTTCTTCTGCAACGTAAATTCTCGCGCAGTATAAATATCGGAATGGCCCTTATTACTTTTCCAATCGCGCGTAACAAATTAGAGCTAATTAAACTGTGAGACATCTTCAATCGAAAAAACTTTTTTATTAAAATAGGCCGGAAGCGTATTCATTACTACGCTCTCTGCCAATCTTAATGAACGTAAAAGTTATTCTCCAATATATTGATATGATAAGGCTAACCGTTGCTCTTTAAATTAATTTTAAAATTTATTGGATAAAAATTTTAAATGGACTAAAAAATTGTGGATTTTATTGAAAACGTTTGCTAAGTGTAATGTTTTTTTAACTTCGTTCAACGTTATTAACATGTAAAACTATTGACTAAGAGAATATAATGATTGGCGGCGGTCGATTACTTATAATTCCAAAAAACACACGGATGAGAATGTTAAAAAGATAAAAAAAGAGAAAAAAAACACAAAATTTTCAATTGGAGATATTCGACCGTTAATGTAATATATACAAATTGAAATGAGAACGCCTTGTACGGTCAAGATGGATCTTAGTGCTTTTTTTTTTTTTATAAATTTTACTTGTGTGATTTTTATATACCTTTTTTCAAATTCAACCGACTACGCGCCGAATTAATTTTCCGGTCATAACGCAGCTATAAGTTAAACATGAACAGGTAATATCACATTTATTAAATTAGAAATAATTTAATAATTATCGATGCTAACTTGCATCTTGATGTTACAAAATTTTCATTATAAATAAATTTGAACATGGATAACATTGCCAGTACCCCCCGGAAAATTTATACGTATGAAATATAATATGAAATGTGTGAGTGATTGTACGCGATGACTTTTTATGCTATCTTAAATGAAATGCGCGTTGTTAAAATGCATGCGAAATTTTTATCACAGCAATAATCTACCAGAGTCGTGTCTCCTAGAGCGTTGGAAGTGATTACTTCAAGCTCGAGAATATTGCTCCACTTCATCCCACGGGCACAGATAGACACTGTCTGCTCTAAACGTAGCATATCGTAAGAGAAACGAAGCGAACTGGCATTTGCCACATCGATCGAGTGCACTTGCGCATGCTGTTCATGGAACTGCAAAATATCCATAGCGGATTAAAAGCGAATGCAGTCGTCGATTCAGAAATAATAAGAACATTCAAAACATATTTTGCATGTTCCATTTTAATATAGAACGTACGATTTTAACAGATTAATTTTATTAGTTGCATATTTGCGTATTTAAATTATTTTCTTCCTGCGTATTTTTCTAGCGTTCTATTCGGAACGGCCCACGAACTTGTATGTTATACTATTTTCTGAGCGAATAAAGACGTTTATCTTCAAGCTGAATGCTTCTAGATAAAGGATATCTTTAAAGACACGGTGGAGAATGTAAACGCACGGAACTATCTGTCGACTGTTTCTTCTTATAACGACAAATCGCGTTGCCCATTGAATGTAATAAACTTGAACTGCATTATGCTGCGCAATTCGATGAGCTGATTGCTTGCTTGAATCCAGAGGTTTGATCGCCGTGCTGCTTCGTGCTGTTCTGCTTGAACCGTGGTGAAACTATTTGCGCAATCATCGCGCGATGTACGTGCAAAGCTAAGTATTGCACGGGTGCCTTGTGCGATTTGTTATCCTCCAATACAAATTGATTAAGAGGCTATTACGCAATAAATATTTTTATGAACGCAATGAAAGCGTTTCTTCTTATAGATTTTTTTAAACTGTATATTGGATAACGTTGTTCCTTAATGAATTAATTTATTAGTGGATGCCATGGTATATTTCTAAAATAGAAAAATGGTTAGCTGTGCTGGCAAAAGAATACTTATTAAACTTTTTATGCCTATGATATCTTTTTGTTATCACAAAAGAAAGATCTTATGTTTGTGTACACAGAAAAAAAAATTAGTATCAAATCAACAATTCATTGTTTCATATATAAGCAAGAATATAAAATCTCCTTGGAAATATTTATATTCTCAAAGAGACATAATTTGCTAACATAAAGAAATTTTGTTTCTTCATGTAAGCAAATTATGTCTGATCAAATTCTTCCAAGAAGAGTTTATATTCTTGCTTATATATAAAACAATGAATTGTTGATTTGATAGTCATTTTTTTCTGTGTATTATTTCTAATCTATCTGGAACTATAACTTATCTCTAGCTTAAATCCGTGATTGCTTTCGTTGAGTATACGTGATGTCCGTTTGTTTCTTTTAAATGTGATCGCTAATTCAAAATTTCGCTGAGGATATTCCACGATCGTACATATCTTCGTTTTTCGTTCTCGTGGGAGACATTACCTTCGAAGACGGACCATGAAGCAGAAAGAGAAAGGTGGCTGGTACAATGGAATCCTTTGTCCGACCTAATAACGCGAGATATCGACGTATCCTTTATCCGACGATCGGGTCACGAATAGCCACGTCGCGATACAATAATACGGTCGATCGTTTTCGATACTGCTGCGAAGAAAAGGCCGGAGGACTGTCGGATGATTTAGCACGTTTAACTCGTGCGAAGAAAAAGGAACGACTTGGCTTTTATGTGAAAAATACTGCGTATTGTCGTGAATTCGAATCTGTGTAAATGGCAGGTTTAATTGCAAGACTTATCATTTTATTAATGACATCCATATGTGCAAGTGATAATTAGAACGTTGATATAAAATTATTAAATTACATGTTTTAATGCTTTGCTTCTGTTTATTGTATGCCTGGAAACACGTAAGAAAACTTCAATAACGCAACAGCTATGTGCTTGAAAATCTTGTGGGCACAACGCCCTTTTTAGCCATGAATATACTTATGTACTCAACTCTATGGCGAGATATAAAGCATGCGAAAGGAGCCGAGAAAGAAGAAAATAAGACAGAAAGATGAAAGACTGGATGGAAGAACGCGATATAAAACCAGTGGTGAAAGAGTTAAGTAAACTCGAAGTTTCTTTCTCGCAAGTTTAATGATGGTTTGCGTTTTATTATATAACCCACTTGCTTTACGTTTTATTTAAAGATAAACCATTAATTCTTTCTTCTCTCTACCTTCTTTAGATTTTGATTACCACTCTTGAGAGAAATTACTTGTTACAACACAACTCGATAAGCGTTTTTCATCGTAGCTTTATTATTAAATCAATCGCTATCATATCGCTTGAAAAAATATTTAATAATACTTTAAACCTCAGATTAGAATCAATAAAGCATGCATTTACTATCATCATTTATCAATTAAATGATAATACAATTAGTAACATAATTGTTGGATTATTCAATGTCTTAAAAGCAAGATAATTGTTAGATAATTGAAAATATATTAGGTTCCATAGAGAGAATAGGGGAAGAGAGAGGGAAGGGGGAGAGAAAGAAAAAGAATTATGCATTTATAAAAAGGAAACAGATTTGATCGAAATGAGAACAAAATTGCTTTCCAGATTGCCAAACCTGGACGAAACAGATTACATGCAGAGTCTGCTATAAATTTCTGATACTAGAAAGGCAACAGACTTCACACAGACTGTAATATCTGACGAATCGACTGGTAGAAATCTAACAAAATCTGTTGACATTCTATGTCAGCAGAAATTAAACAGATCCTGTTGACAGAACCTGACGGTAGATTGGCAGCAGAAACCGAACAGAATCTGCGCAACGCAATTTGATGGCAGATTGTTGGTAGAAACCGAGCAGGATCTGTATTGTAACTAAATAATTGCGAGACTGCTCGGTTCCGTCTCTAGCATGTAATTTATCAACCTCTCTTTATAAAATTGATGTAAAAATTCAAACATTTAATAAATATTTTTGTAGCGTTTATGCGTGCACTTAGTGCAAAACATAATTGTCTCTTTGCACTGAGAAAGTTACAAGCATAAAAATTTAAAAAGTAATCCCTAGTAAAATAATCCTTTGGTACAGAAAACATTTGCCACGATGTACATTTTCATGATTGTGTTTTTATTTTATATACTTTCACTTCAATATAAGATATATTAATTTCTACTAATAAACTAGTTCAAAATTATTTTCTTAAAATAAAAATAAAAAGAGAATGAAAACGTCAATTTTTTAAAGATTTTTCAATAGTAATAATGTCACAATTAAAATATTTATAAAATAAGTCTACTCGATTTGTTGCTAGTCATCTGCTGTTGGATTGTATCGCGCAAATCCTGTTTACTTTCTGCCATTAATCTAACGTCAGATTCTGTCAGTAAGATGTGCTCGATTTCTGCTAATCTGTTGTCATAGAATGTTAACAGAACCTGTTAACAGAACGTAAGTAAAATGCAACTTCAGATGAGGTTAGTCTGTTAACATTTTCTGATCAAGTCTTGCCAGTTTGCCGATATTTTATTAACATTTCGCTAATTGAATTATTAAGTATTAAGTTTTTCCGTTTTAACATAAAATACTGCTTTGAAATACACCCTGTTCGCGCAAAGAACAGGAATGCCTGAAAAACGCCAAAGAAACAGTAGTCATTTAAAATTTTTTGATGGTACATCGCTTATACTCGTAGATATGCAGGAAAGTGAGATATAGGGTTCCATTTGGCATTCGCTACACTTGCGAATATCATTTGTCCTTGTTTTAATATTTAATAAACAGCAAGGATGAAATAATTCCGAGAGCATTGCGAGCGTCAAATAGAATGCACTCTCATAGTACCTCATAGTACGAGGGGACTCCTTTAACCGTATCGTTCGATATATCGCGGGAAGAGCCGGCTGTGCCGTCGACAGAAACGATGGTGGGATGTCGGTACGTGGAGAGCCAATGTGGATTTATTTCTTGCCAGTATATACGAATACGCACGAGTCGTAACATTTCGAGTATATCGGTATACCCTACCGGTATGTACCCTTTCCTTCATAATCTTCCCGGTACCCATTCTCATCACCAACGCCACATGGATTTTCACTTCCTCATCTTTGGCCAAATTACTGCTGATGAGAGCTGCCAGTTCGCCGTCATGCCAGATGGTAATTGTTAGCCGCACGAAAATTAGTCTGTCTGAATCTATTTATACATGAGTGCATTTTGGAGGCAACATAGAATTCTGGAGAAATGGTCATCTTGTTGTTTCTCCAGAACGTGATTTTCTTCTAACTTTGAAAATGTACAAAAAAATTTCATATTTTTTATAAACTTTTAGATTTTTTCGAGATATAATTTATTTACTGATATGTAAACTTTTTCGAGATATGATTTCTCACATTAAAATTTTTTTTAATTATAGCTGAAGTATGTTAAATTATTTAATTCACAGAAAAAATGACCACACAGAAAAAAAATTAGTATCAACAATTCATTGTTTCATATATAAGCAAGAATATAAAAACTCCTTGGAAGTATTTATAATCTCAAAGAGACATAATTTGCTAATATAAAGAAATTTTGTTTCTTCATGTAAGTAAATTATGTCTGATCAAAATTATCAAATTCTTCCAAGAAGATTTTATATTCTTGCTTATATATGAAACAATGAATTGTTGATTTGATAGTCATTTTTTTCTGTGTATCAAATCATTGTTTCATATATAAGCAAGAACATAAAATCTTCCTGGAAGAATTTGATAATCTTGATCAGATATAATTTGCTTACATGAAGAAATAAAATTTCTTTATGTTAGCAAATTTATGTCTCTTTGAGATTATAAATACTTCCAAGGAGATTTTATATTCTTGCTTATATATGAAACAATGAATTGTTGATTTGATACTAATTTTTTTTTCTGTATAGATATATTTCCTTTATATTTTTATTTCTTTAATAGAATTTTTTATTTCTAATGTATCACGAGGAGATGTGATAGAATTAGCGTGTGATAAAATTAGATCACGAGTTAAACGACATATGTCAATGTTCACACTAGAGACTATATACGACTCATTGTTTTCTCCATTGGCATACGGATATAGGCGATCGGCTGTGTAACATAAGTAATTAAACGACAAATGACGGAGCACTAGAATAGGAGAAGCTATCGCTACGTGTTGAAGCGCGTCGCTGCATTTTAGATTATGTTATAAGCTCGTCGGTTATATCACGTGTGCGATCTGGATGGCTCCTCGCCATTACCGCTGAGGATTTGCTTCCTCTCGACGGTGATAGAGTTACCTCTGATACGTGGCGTGTTAGTTAACTTGCAAGTACACTCGCGTCTACAGATCCTAATCGGTTATCCAAGCGCGTGGACGTAACGTTAACCGCAAGAGTAATTAAGAGATGAAGAATGATTACAGAAGATCGAAATGAAATGGATATGCTGCAAGTACGATAGTAAAATAAAAATTATTTCCCTTGAGATGCAATCATTAGCTGCAGTACACGATTTTGTTGCGCGACATGCTGCGTCAGGTTATTGACAAGCATGATGACTTTGCCATCTTATTCACATGACGTGTTGTGAAAAGGAAAGAATTTGTTTCTCTCTCTCTCTCTTCGCGGATAGTCTGTCTACTAACATCTTTACTACAACCGTTCAACATCTTTACGTTTCGATGAGCGAGGAGATCGATATCGTGCGAAAGAACGTCGTAGACGTTGCGTTGTATATCCGGCGCATCTTCTAGCGCATCTTCGCACGCTTTACAGCTAGCTAGCTCGAAGAAGATGTAGTAGTTCCCGAGAACTTCTTATCGGCTTGACGGAGACGGCGAGAGCTGGGTGCTTACGGCGCCCAGAGGCACACCGAGAAACGAGTCTTATCCCCCACGCAAACGGCCATCCGTATCCATAGAATAAATAGCTTTTTCTCCTCCCGAAGCGACCATTAGGGGATGCGATATATTTTCCGACCGCGCCGACCCGACGTTTTGCCTCACGCGATTT
This sequence comes from Solenopsis fugax, assembly GCA_003595255.1. NCBI lineage: Eukaryota > Metazoa > Arthropoda > Insecta > Hymenoptera > Formicidae > Solenopsis > Solenopsis fugax. The sequence goes on along the minus strand of QKQZ01015481.1, from coordinate 14,383 downwards.
TATTTTCTGTTTTTAATCGTATAACTATTCTAATGCAGCACTGGCACATCGAATAAACAGGTCAAATATTTTAATCCCTGAATTTCGAATGTGGAAGAAACGTTGCGCAATACGTTTGTATTATATATTGCATGATATTTAATTATAGTTAATGCAATCACGTAAATTATAATAATGCTTGTTTCGCAATTCTCTGATTTAAATGTAACAATAAATGCGATAAATTAATGGATATGATGGTCATCTTTCTATTAATCGCGTAGCTTTCAGCGTAGCTGTGCACGCTTCATGATTATAATCATGTGACCCTGTTTCTATACAGAAACTCGAAATTTACTACGACGAGAATTTCTTCGAGACATAACTCTATGGCGTCGTCTATCATGTTCAAACGTCAGAGGACATGGTAGCTGAGATAACATCGGCTATTATCTCACGTATCATTCATTATCTATGGAGGATAAATATCTTTAGACTTCTTTATAGTCAGTACGACAACTTTACGCGCGTAGTTCTGTAAACTACGATGGACGCGTATTTACAGGAAGGGGGAATGGGGTAAGAAACGGCAGCCTAACTTTTCCCCAGAGAGCTCCTTCTCGTCGAAGAGAGAGAGAGAAAGAGAGAAAGCGATTTGGTGAGAGAAATCAAGATGAAACCTACAAAGGTGCAGGTGGTAAATCCTTTGGCAGTGTTGACTGCCCAAAGCGTCGCAAATGGACGTTCGAATGAACGGTGTAACCAAAATGTAAAATTGTAGTTTCACGAGAAAAGAAATCACAGGCATCAATCATTTATTGAAACCGAAAATTGAGATAATACACAAGATTTTTAGCATAAAACAAATCGATTTATAAACAAATACTGATGGAAAAAATGTACGAAAAAAATGACGAAAAAGTTTGTACTTATATTAGATAATAATATAAGAAAAATCTTATTTTCTTCTAATTTTGAAAAATGTAAGTCGAATCACTTTACGTAAAATTTTTTATGAGATAACTTTAAATTCGAATATTATATATGCAATGATTGCAAATCTGTGAAGAATATAATATTCTAACCTTTCCTTAATTCTTACTGTTATAAATTAAATTTAAAAGAATAAATTAATTTATTTCTTATTTAAACGATGTGTGTTCTTAATATTTTTAAAGACGAATTAAAATATTTGAGAAATAAATCCGGAGCAATCTAGTAACACGGGAACTGCGAATACATAAAATGGATCGTGTATCACGTCGGCACTACCAACAGCTTTATTTGGAGTTTTATGTCACGCGAACTGTCGATTCAAATATTTTATAAATTAAAGTCATAATAAAAAATCTAATGCACTTTTCTTAGATAATGCTAATGCAATCTTTCGATTGTGATCATTTATATTAAAATCGATGTAATCAATTCCAAGATCTCAAGATTTCTCACATGAAAAAGAATACTTTCATCATTTTTCTTCATTTCCAATTCACATATATACGCATACATGCAAAGCCTATGTGTCCATCAAGGTTTATTTGTAACGTATGAGACACATCAGGTTAAAAAAGTGTTCACGCAATCACATATAAGACATATTGTATTTATGTGTATATGTTGTGTGTCAGACAGAGAGCAGCAAAGAGAGGGGGAGAGAGAGGGAGAGAGAATAGCACGTGAGTTCGCATACACTCTCGTGTACCATACATATATGAACAGGCATAACATTCACAAGATAAAATTGATTATAAAGTCACAATGCAAACAATGAAATTCGTTTTTGATCGTTTGTTTTAATCGAAATTAAATTGAAATCATGAAGTGAGATAAAAAAATAGAGGGAATTTTTTGATACGAACACCTAAAATAGAGCACCGGAGTATCTCAAAAATTGAGCCCGGCAGGCAAAAATATTTCAGACAAAAGTTGTATAGTATTGAAGGGGATAAATAAATTGATAAAATCAGTTTTTGAAAAAAAAAAAAAATTTTTAAATTCACATTATTGCTATTTTTTCATGGAATTGTAATAATTTTTTATATAATAAAATATTTCCTTTAGTTGTTCTGCGCCTAAAAGTATTGAAATAGAATTCAAATCAATCAAGTTTACGAAATATTTTATACTTTACTTTATTTTAATATATTTTAATATATTTAATATCTATATTTTAATAAAATATATAAAATATCGTAAATTATTAACTTTCTGATAATTAAAAATAAAATAGCACCAGATCGGAACTGTTTCTGTATCTTTTTATACGAATCCGGTTTCCAAATTGTTCCGTTACATCAAAATTTCAAAAAATTTGCAATTAAAGATGCAAGAAGGACTATTTTCACGTATTTTGTCATATTATATTTACGATATGTAACCTGCAGAGAAGTGTTGCAATTAAAATTAAATATATGTTGTTAAGACTTTCAATTTTCAAAAAAAAGCAGCTTTTTGCAGCATTCAAAAAATTATAGGAAATAGTTTTATTCTTGTGTTAAAAAAGAAGTTATTTTTTGTTGAACTGAGTAATTATTTCTTAATATTGTTAATCACAGAATAATAAGATGATTGATTTTACTATTATTTGTGTGATTTTATTAATATTTCAAACAATAATTAAAAAACGTTCGTTTGTCTAAATATAGAATAATAATAATAAAGAAAAGTCATAGACGAGCTATTTCAGGATGTCAAACGTATATTCTTTAATCAACTAAATTATAATTAGGAACGTTTCGACTTCATTTAGTCAGCCTAACTAATAGAAGTAATTCTTAAGAATCTAAACAATATCAATATTTAAGAATTGTTTCTGTTAGACTAATAATGACTAAGTGAAGTCAAAACGTTCCTAATTATAACTTAGTTGATTAAAGAATATACGTTTGACATTCCTAAATAGTTATGACCCCTTTATTCTATTATTATTCTATTATTATTTCCTTCGAAGCTCTACTTGTGATTTCTAGATGTTTAACTATCAAAAGTAAAATGGGACATTTTGTATATAGTTAGGTCGAACATTTATATAATTTTCTTGTGAAAACTAGTTACAAAGAAACTACGTATGAAGCGCTATCTTTATATATTCTTTCCTCCAAATAGTCAACATTATTCCTCTGTCTTTAACATTACTGCTTTTACAGAAAATAAAGATAATATGACGAGAATGCCATTGATTAATCAACTAACGATTTTTATGACATTCATTGCTACATAAGAAAAAAAAGTCACTGGAAAATAAAATAAAATTCTATTATTTAAACTTATGTAGTATCCTTAAAAATGATGTTTTTTAAGATTTAGCTTTACCAAATAATACTTGGCTAATTGGACTAATTTCATGTCAATTTTTACTAGTTAATATATTTATAAAGTTATTTTTTAAATAAATAATTAAATATTTGTGATTTAAGAGTCTCTGTTGTTCGACTCTTTAACAATGAAAAATCTAACGCCTATCTTTTTAATACGATTAGTACTCGATTGGGAATTCAGAGCTAGAATTGTAAATGGAATCTGTGAGAAATCTGAATGTATCTTTGTACGTGCAAAGACTACGAGAATTCTCATTCTCTCTCTCTCTCTCTCTCTAACTAGCAGATTGCTCGCATGAACTTAGGAAATTTTATTCTTTACATATCGCCCAATAGCACGCGAAAAGTACAGGACGACTGCGAAGGCAAGGAACAGAAAGGTGGATCGTTAGCTGCTAACCAGCACTCGGGGCTAAGCCTCGTCGTAACAGTGCACCGCAAATCCGTCCATTACTTACGTAGCGTAATATTATAACTTCCTCATTAGCGGATGTAAGGGCTAACGTAAACAAAACTTGTCCCGCGGGTGCGGACACGATACTCGAGGGTCATGGCCCCTCTCTTGAACGTGGCGCGACATAATGACGAGAAGGCAGCACGATTCGGATATTCTTGTATAAATAGGAAGTAAAATATTATGTTGCAGTAAATTATGTCGTGCTGACTTTTTCTTCATCAGTGATGTGTTTGACGTTAAATTGCTGCGCGCGAACGAGAATTTCCATTTATATTCATTTAAGTGTTTCCTTCAATATATCGTCGAGGTTTTTTTTAATCATTTGGTAAGCGTCAAAAACATATTTTAGAAATTATTAAAATTCCAAGAGGATATTTAAATGGAAAAAAAGAGAATTGATTCTATCTTTTATAGATGATTTTCTAAGTGAAGAAAACGATCGTTTGTTTTTCTATAAGATCGAAAATTTACCTGAAATCGAAACGCGCTCAAATAAAATGCGAAGGTAATTTATCCGAATGAAAATCGGAAGTCCCAACGGCCCACGAACGGAGGCGGGCGAAATTGGTATGCAAAACGAGATAAATCACGCTTATGTCCGCCGCAGCTGCAACGCGGAAAGCGCAAATTCGATCATCATTTGAGAATCGGTTCGCTTGCCGAGCAAGCCTTCGGCGATCATATATCTAATGAAATTGATGATAAAGTGATGTAAGTAGCATAAATTAATATTGATTTTTTTTAGCGATTTATTATTACTATATAATTCCGATAAAAAATATTGCGATTTTTGGAACACATTTTCTCAGTTTTCACAGCATCGTGACCATGCGATGCTATTTGTATGTTACCATATAGCAAACAAAACGAAATGAATTTCTATTAGAGATGTGCAAATCAAGATCTTTTGATGCCAAATCGTTTCGAATTTTATTTCATTGTACGAATTCAAATCGAATCGAATCAACAAAATTTTATTCGAATCGAATCAAACTAAATCGAACCGAATCTTTGAAACGTAACTTATTTTAATTAACTATGTAATTAATGTCATGTTACGTAATTTTTGTCACATATTGAATTTTAACATATTAATAATAAAAGTAGATTTGTATGTGTAAGAAAAATATTATAATATTGACTGTAATATAAAAAAAATCACTTTAATTATAATTTTATAAAATTGTCAATACATATGATTCGTATTGAAACTTTTAAATTCTCGAATAGTTCGTATATCTATAGTTTCTTTGAAATAATTTTCTCATTATCAGTAATCACGTAGGAAAATACTTTTTAAAAATTAAGATAATATTGATGACACACTAACATGAAAAAATCATCATTGCTCATACATCACATACACACTTTTCCAAAGCAATGTAGAGTCGAGAAAGCATAAGAATATTGTCGAAAATTCAACATTGATGTGTTGGAACGAATTGGAACGAAAATAGTAACATGAGGGGCGATTCTAATTTGTGTATGTGCGCTATCGGAAATATAGGAAAATGATAAAGAACAAAATCAAATAGAAATATTAGATTTCAAATATCATATTGTCGACACATCAGTAAATGTACCTTTGTGATACACGGTACAACAATAAATTAGAAAATTACAGTGATCTACTGTGCAATCGAATCTTATCCTGATACACAGCGCGCGCGAAATGTGAAATTAATTTAAAGCTTGTGAGTACGACTATTCTAATGAAAATTTATTAATGCTTATACAATTGTAAATAGGTGTCAATTGAGATTTAGATAACTTATTATAAAAGTAACTGCCTAGTTTTACAAAAAGATTAAGTATCGTTTCCTTTTTGTTATTTAAATCAGAGATTTCCAACTTATTCCATCCCCCTTTTCATTTTTCCGTAATTTCTAAAGCTAATGGACCATATTTGTTATTTTATAAAAAATCGCGATCTATATATATGTAATTTGTTTATTATTTATATATTTACGTTCAGTATTCTCAAATTTCAATATTCTGTCTAGTTAACATCATGTGTGTTTGGATTTATGTGGGAATTTTGTTTCAGTTTTTCTTATAATTATAAATATTATATTATAATTACAAATGTTTAAATGATTAAAGATACATTAAAGGATTATTCCAGTCCCGGATGTTACGGGATATTTCCGTGCAGCATTAACCGTGCGTTACATTATTTTCATTCGGATCGCGTCATTAAATCGTAATCGACGTGCTTTACGTTTACAATGGTGCCGGGGTCTCTCATCAGTGCGGTATTCTCGTATTGGCTTACAAACAAACGGAAACAACCCAACCTACGGGTATTAATCTTTTTCTCCAATATCGATATGTTATCCAAACCTCTCAGGACTGGTGCAACGGCCATAGGTCTAAACCCGCTGGTTATTCCGGCACCGACATGCAATCGAGCACAGTTTCCTGGATTAGTCTGTGGCGCCGGAATGAACTGAATCGGCGTCCTCACACGAGAAAGCACGTTTTGTTTTTGCGAACGTTGTTCGTGAGTTCAGTCCCTGATTACTTCAAATGAAAGAAATATCGATCACTTCTCAAATCCAGCCATTCTACATTTACTCTTTACTAATATTATTTTTATTCGCGTAGAAATTGTCCATTAGCCATGAAATTATGGAGCTGGTGATACTCTTTGCAACTTCGATTTAGTATTTTTTCCGGTCAGCAAGCAAATAATTTGCACATCGCTAAAATAATTTGGAAGTCAACTGATAAAATAAACGATAGAACAATAACGTATAAAATGCAATTAAATGGCTCAGAAGCTATTGAATTTCGATATTTATTTTCATCGAAGCTAAATATTCAAAATGCAGATTGCATCAGATATATTATATCTTTTGTATATTCTATCACGTTCGCATCAAACGTGCTATATCTCTTATATATTCTGCCGTGCTTGCGTCTTAGAAATTGTGGATAGTGTCAGCGAAACTCTCGGACAATGTGCTTAAACTCTAACAATATGCTTAAACCACAAGAATGTCCATCCCTATGAGACAGCGTGTCCACTCGATAAAATATTCATTGCGCCAGTATCTGAAAGCGCGAGTCCTCTAGCGCAGTCCCTTTGTTGCATCATTACTTCCGCGTGAGATCAACGTTCATCGTTCCCGGGTCTGCCGTTCGCTTCCCAACCAAAGTGGAATTTGCTTCGCGGCAAGAACTAACTTCCAGCTCGACCGGTTTTCCACCGAGGATGATTCCGACAAGGAGATTCTACGACCATCGGATTGCACTGGCACTCGCGCCGTCAATTACCGGGGCGGTACGTTTACACACGGTTCCACTCATATGATCCACTCAATATAAATGTGATAGAAGAGAAATCAATCACATTTTTAGTTCTTTAAGAATTTGAATGATTTCGTGTAGACGTAATAAATCGCTGCGCACGGAAAATGTACGACGAATCAGGTTTATCATAATAACAGCCGCAAATACATTTAATACATTCTTCTTTCACGAAGATTAGATAAGCTTCTCTCATATGTTTCATTAAAAATTACGCCGTTCTTACATTTTATGAGCTTTAAAGAACGAACTGCCCATCAAACTTTATTTAAGATGTGTCTCGCGCCAAAAGAAGTGCTTTGCGCTCCCTCGTTTCGTCGCTTTAGAGAAGCCGGCGCGAAATATTTTAACTTTACGATTTCTGTCGGCGCGCTCATATCGTGTCGTAAATACGATGTTAGTCTCTATTTAAGGAACCATTAAGTCCGTTCACCAGTATGAGGTATGGTGGATCATTAAACCATATAACTTCAAGAAAATTTTCTCATCAGCAATTTATGCCCGTACCAAGCGCGACGAAACGATTTTCTGTATGCCTTGGGTTAACATCGTTTAATTAAGTGCAAACGTACGTACGTACGGAAGAAAGGTTATTGGTCATTACCTTTTGAACTTCCGCAAGTCTCCCTAGCTTTCTGTTCTTTGGTTCCATGTTATTTCAACCTCGTCGAGATCTGAAGCAATAGTTATTTTCTTTTTTCCTCATTTGCTAAGCAGATCGTTTTATAATGCTAGTCCAATTTTTTTCGGTTGCTATTTCGTCTACCTTCTGGCGCACTATTCCTTCCGGCGCACTAGTCCATATCGCGTATACTGTGATAATGGCGTGAGGATCATGCGACGATGAGATAATTTTCCGTTCGTGTCACGTCGTCACGCGATACACCGGACGCTTTTTTAGCGGTTCTGTTACCGCCACATCTACCTTGAGAATTTACCATTGATATTTGCATATTGCATACGGGACATTGTCGCCGTTATAATGCGCCTGGTCGTTGAGATCAGCTTCCTAGGAAATGCGATCATTAGAATTCAGTGACCGTTTTCTTTTATTTCATATTAATTCAATTCTTAGTAATTTAGCTTGGCAACAATTAACACGCAAGTAAAGGCTGAATTGCTTTCAAGAAACTCCAATTGTCAATATATATTTCAAAAATAGTTTAAAATTATGAAAAACTGCGAAATATGTGTTTAATTATTTCGAGGGTCTACTCGACTCCTTCCCCTTCAACTCCCATAAAAGAGTACTTTTGTATAATTGCGATATAGAAATTATCAAATAATTTCATGAAACGTTAGTAATAATATCGCTATCAAATTTTATTATGTGTTTATATTAACTTTCCGCAAACTATGTTGTTTTTCACTTACTTATTGTTAGTCAGATTACCTGGGTCAATATTAAATAATTGTACTTTTCAAAAAGTTTTTGGGCTCTAAGAAATCTGAAAAAATTCTAATATACTCTTCTAGTTCTGTTTAGGAATACGTTGTACAATTATATAACCTGTTTTTTATACATATTCAAATTTGAGATAGAAATGGAAATAATCGTTTGGGTTAATATGACTTAAAACTTAAAACTTAAGTCATATTAACCCAAACGATTATTTCCATTTCTATCTCAAATTTGAATATGTATAAAAAACAGGTTATATAATTGTACAACGTATTCCTAAACAGAACTAGAAGAGTATATTAGAATTTTTTCAGATTTCTTAGAGCCCAAAGACTTTTTGAAAAGTACAATTATTTAATATTGACATTTAACATCGATAAGTTGTTAATCCTCCGCGGGAAAATTGCCACCACTGCAATTTTTTCTCTCAGTGTATTTTCATTTCTTTGAACGCGAGAGTGAATCAATAATTATCCGCACTCTATGTCTAAAATCTCCAAATCATTTAATTATAAAATGTCAAAATTATTTATGCCCTTAGAAAAAAATTTTCAGTTGCGTGGTCAGCCACACATGCATCACGTTTTTCACGTGTTGGTCAGCAATATTGAGCAAGTGCACATTGTGATTGTGAAGAACTGACGAGTCACTATCAGATCATTTGTTTGTTTCCACTGAAAGAAGCTCTAAGAGATCATCGATGTTAAATTATGTAATTATCAAGCGTTTAGCTGAAGAAAATTTGACGAAACAGAAAGCAAATGCATTCAAAAATAAATGTACTCGAAAGTTACAAGCTATCATAATTGTAAGCTGCGTTTCATGTGCGTTTGAATTGCGTGTGAGCTATTTGCTTGGCTGTAAGATAAAGAAGTGATACTATGTACGGAGGCGTCATAGGTGGTGTCGTTCTTGAGGTATGCGAGAGTTATACGTGCTCCTATCTTTTGTCCGCCCTGCGCAAGACTTCTGCATGATGTATCGATCTTTCTCTTCTCCTGGCTATGCGGGAGCCTCTCGGTTCGGACCGTGACAGGATTTCGCCTCGTGGCTACGATAATCGATCGCGGAACAGCTGCACGATAGGTTGAACGTAGATCCATCGCGTGGCTCGTGAAACTGCATCACGTCCATCGTTATTTCCACTGCTTGTCAAATTTTTGGTATCTCTCGCTTTAATTTGATTGTGATAGCAGCACCGCCACTTATCCACTGTGTGATTTATGACATACAATGTCGAAGATGGTTAAAAAATCCTGCCAATAACCAATCGTAGTGTAATTCGCATTAGGAACATCAGTAAAAACCAATGATTTGTATGATTTGTATTATATTAATTTGATCTTGTTATCAATTCAATAATTTTTAAATATGTGCAAATTTTTTAATCACATATTTTTAAAAATATTTTTAATAATTTGTTTATTTTACAAACTTATTAAATCCATAAGTACAGGTTTCATCATTGATTTTCTTGTTGTAACAGTCAAAATAGAAAATGTTTTTAATGTTAGTTTCGTAAAGCACTCAAAAGTTTTTGAAGGCCACGCTTACGTGAAGATGCTATTGATTATTCTATAAGAAGTAATATCATCGAGTTAGACCTAGGCCGGATACGATATATGGTCTATACGTGCGAGAAGAGTAGGCACTACCGGGTCCGTGAACAGAATGGCCCGATGGCGATAGCCATCGACGATATTCCCCCGTAGGCAGTAAAATGAACGTAAGTTTTTGTAAATTACCACATCCGTCTACCATATGCCGTTATTCAGGATTCAAAGATGGACCAGAGATTTGTATTTTTTTATTATTTATTTAATGAAAAATATTATGTTTGATTTATTAAATTTTATTAATATTTACGATAAGAAATATAATCTAAACGAAGATTTGAACATTGAATATATTTAGCATTAACTGTGAAGAACTAATAGCGAATTTAATTAGACGCATTAATGCACATTGTTACACATTAATTGTACCGTCGTACACAAATTGGCATAAAGATGTGTGATATATGATATGTCACTTTTACACTTAAGTTAAATTAGTGTACAGTGACTTTTATGTGCACCAGTGCAGTCCAATCGAATTTGCTATATAAAATTTGTGAAAATATTATCAAGAGAATCTATTTATCACTAAATCTATTGAAACTATCAATATTTAAGTAAGTTACTTTAATCAAAATAAATTATTTATTTTGAGTTTCTATTTATTTTGACCCACTAATTAATTAATATTAAGTTGAAAATATTATTTTTCAAAAGTGTGACACTTTGGAATGTGATTAAATAATGATTATAATTCATTATAAGAAATTATACAAAAAATAAATAAATAATTTATTACATTATACTGTTTGTCTATAATTGCAATTATTTGTGGAATAGAGCTAATTTTGTTTTTAAATTTGTCAGATTTTTCTAAAATGCTTTGCGTTAATTACCGTAGAAATAAAGGTTGAGAAAGGAACAATTCTGCGGCAATACGTTGATATTCACACAGATAAAGCGAGGAACAAAGTTTGTGTGCAGAGTGGCGGCATCGATCCTGGGTAAAAGTAAATAACCGCGGATGTCTTGGTCGATGCGGTTCCTGGGGTTTTCTATGTGGGTATTTGGAGAAGCCGAAAGGTGCTAGGTAGTCCCACAGCACCCATACAAACCATCTTGACTCTATGGGCTATTTGTGAGATGGCACGAGGCGTCCGAGAAAAGAATTTATCTCTTCTATCCTCTTCTCTCGTCTTTTCTCCTTGCGTTCTTTTTCTCGCTTTTCTTCTTGATATTTTCTCTTCGTCCTATCTTGTTTCTCTTCCTTCTTATTTCAGTCTTATGCTTCGCTGTTCTACTGTTAGACGAGTTTGGTCTCGTCTCTTGTCTTCGTCCCTCAGCGTTTCCTCGCCAAGAAATTTCGACAAAAGCTCGGTAACGAAATGAAAGGCTTTCTATCTTTTACCACAGCTAATTTATTAATTATTATTTTAATTTTTATTGCAGCTAGCGCATTTCTTGAGAGTATTGCATAATCGTTATGTTTTTAGTATTCGTTTTACGTTTTGTATATGCGCTATTAGAAACATGACATTTTTCATCGAAGCTCTCAGTTAAATCTCGTTAAAAATATTTGATTCCTGTATCATCCCGTATTTCAACGAACGATCAATTAATTCAAATGCAGCTCGGATCGTTGTGATTTTATCGTAGCGGATTTATATCGGTTCCCGTCACTCTCGCCGATTAATGTTTTAAGGATCGTCACGTCGCGGGGATTTGCATACACGATCGCATATCGATGATTAGTAACTGTTGAGAGCAATGACATCGTTATTTTAGCACAATTATCGGTAATTGCATCGTAATGTCCTCGATATTAACATGAACGCTGATAATACTATCAATGGACCAATACCGTAACGATAATGACAGCAATCACCGGCCATCGGTGCGATAAAATGATTTTAACAATAACTACCGGTGACTGACCGGAGTTTTTGTTTACGAAAATCAATATTTGCATTCGGCAGCGTGCTACTGCGTGCTTTTGGACACGGTATGATCGATTGGTTAAAGCGTTATGATATAATTTGGCTGTCTCTTTGCGCCAGTGTAAATTTATTACGTCTGGGCAATTAATTAAATCAAACGAACGAAAAGTTCAAGTGCTTCCGACGCGCGATGGTGTCGATCGCATTCGTACCGCGAATATTTTACAGTAACTAATGTGCGTTCCAATTTTTCATTCCCACGTAATTGTGCGCCACCCGCGCGCACAGTTCAACGTGAATACTGCGCAATGGTCATAAAAGTAATTATGGATCTTTCGAAGTAAGGCGGTGCAAGATGGATGGCGGTGAAAAGCAAAGATTTCTATCGCAATACAATGAATACTGAAGGATGGAAAAGGTCATGAGATATCAGAAGCGCGAGTATCGATCATCTGCGGCTTGACCGACGGCCACTCTGTGTCTTCCCCTTCCCCCCTCCCGCCCCGCGTAATCCTCTTCAGCAAATCGATTTCTCGTAAACCCACTTCACAACCTAGGACTAGGCTCGTATCTCGAGAGGGTATAACCAGGATGAGGACAAGGATACCGCATTAAACCACATTACGTAGACCCTTATAGTCTAAGCCCGAATCCCCGTCTGTGCAGATGCACGATTCTCCGAGGATTTCGCCGATCCCGGAAACTTTCGGCAAGTCGTTCATTAAGCCCGTCTGCGGTTTTACGTAGCTGCTTACACTAGAGGCACTTGATAACGAACGATGACCGATGATAATTCAGCATGCGGTTTTGTCAGCAGCGCACGATGAATAGTTTCTATAACTTCTAAATGAACAGGTGAACTGTGCTCTTCAGCGGTGCATTAGTACACCGCCGATTATATATTTAGCATAGCTTTTCTTTTTGCAACATATATTTATCATCATGTGATTCAGGCAGATATTCTTGGCAGATTTTCCTGTTACGTGGAAACGGAAGGTAGGTAACACACGAACATTCGAATCGACGGGTCGAGAGGATCGCGAAAGAGAAATGAAGGAACGGTGACTCAAATAAGATACAGGGAAGGACTAGTCTCTACAAGCTCGGCTGGCATTCGGAGCGTGTCTGATTGTCTGCTTTTCTAGCATCATCCAGGACCGACCCTTGGCGACCCTTCGAGAATCAAACACGCGACGGATGAGGACTGCAAAGTACCCGCGCACTTCACTTTGGAGAAGCGCACATCCAGCGACGGTTCTCCAATGATTTTCGTGCTTATGTAATAGTTGATTCAAACCAAATAACTTTTCGACCTGTCCCATGCATAAAATATCTCGCAAAATATCTTTATATTCTAATTAAGTACTACGGACCATTTGAATATCGACAGACTTTTGCAGTAATGTCAATGCAGCTTGTTAAAAACGTTGATATTAAAAATTTCGATTTGCTTCGTTATTGAACTTAGTTGACCTTTTATTTTTGATCTGCTTAATGAGAAAGAAACTGATATGAGTTCGCTCTAATTGCGTACAGTTGAAAGATAATAGTTTCAATAATGTATGGTTTTCTTTATCTTGAAGGGATTAATTATTATCAATGTATTTCACTTGATTATTTCGGTACGGAGCAACAGCGCGGAGACATCCGATACATATTAATCATATTTATGCTGCTTTGAATTTATTGCGTTACGAAGAAAGCAAATTAGATCTATATTGAATGAATTTTAAGACCAATATTTCTGACATTGTTCTTGAAACATTCAATTCTTTGAATAATCTAATTAGAAACAGCGATTGTGCGCATAAAATAAAGGATTTGGCGGAACCCATCAAAGCTTAATGCCATCTCTGAGAAACGTTTAATTAAAGTCCGGAAACACAAGTCAGTGATTGGCCACATTGGCTGAATTTAACGATGCGGAAATGGCGGGAAAGGTAGGATGAAGCTGAGTGCTCGAAAGGAATCGCGCGGTATCGCCATGAAGATCGGCGAGGACCCATTGTACAAGTTATAAATAAATCCTTAATGATCCTCGCCAGACACCTCACCCTCTGCGACTAATTATACCGACCGAAGAGACACTGGCTTATAACTGGCGTATCGTACGGCGGGGCCAATTAGTAATTAATAATGGCCAGTGTGGATGTTAGGCATGCTTGTCGCCTTGATTGAATTAAACCTCGAATTAATCGTCCCTAAACGCCTCCTGGCTGCAATAATGCACGCTTGCTGCACGCGTAACTCTCGTTCTCATTATTGCTCCTTTTATTTACGATATTACATACGGAATTTAACAGAGTTTATTAATAACGCGATGTATGTCGTTAAATGCTCTTGCTATCGATCACAAAATAACTCATAGGGTAACTGCGGTATTTACGCCGCGGGGGGATTTACACCGCAGGTGTCAGAAAAAA
>QKQZ01015473.1:0-24481 GCA_003595255.1 Solenopsis fugax | reverse complement strand
GTTTAAAAATTTTTTATTTTAATAAAACTTCTTCATTTCTGTTTCCTCTTTAATTTGAGATTACACGTTATATATTCCATTGAAACTTTTTTAAATTAAATACATCCACTTCTTGGGTTAGAACAGAAAGATTTTTCAATGAAAATACGCCACTTAAATTTTATATAAAAAGAAATTAAAGATACCACCACTTGGGTTTTATTTAAAAAATAAAACNTTAAAAAATATAAAGATTCTATCACTTGTATTTTATTTATTAAAAGTAATACAGCAATTATTTCAAAGAGCAATATGTTCTCTTTATAATTGGCGCAATTTAAAGATTTCATACATTTTTTTAAAAATACATTTAGGTTGGATTAAATTTAAGATATTTATTTTTAAGTAAACACCACTTGAGTTGGAATAGGAAGATTTTTTAATGATAATATAGAGATAGTACCACTTAGGCTTTATATAGAAATTAAAAGGAGTACCATATAGGTTAGAATATAGCAACCGTAACATAGTATACAATATGCGCATTAAATAAATATACGTGATAATCTCACCAATCATTCACCGGTTCTTCGCCACCAACAATAGTCTTTGGATTGGAACTCCACATGCAATAGAGATTCTCTCCATAATCAATATTCGCTCTGTGTTCTAATCTACCTCTAGCCGCTAATATATTAGCCCAGTCTTGACTTGTCTTGCAAAGCTGAAATAAACCAACATTGTTATTTAAACACTGTTGTTTCCAGTTAAAATTGTCAGCAGAGATCCCTCCACGTTTCCGAGAACAAAACAAGCATAAAAAATCAAGTTTCTTCGATTCTCGGAAGTCATTTAGTGAGGGCTGTGATTTTATTACGATTTTATTGCAAAAGAAAGATCGACAGTAACCTGCTTGCTGAGTCGTAACGGCGGTACACCATGCCGCGATCGGTAGAAATTATGCGTGTCGAGACAAACGTTAATAAATTCCTTAGGAGGCCCCGATCTGCGTACAGACGGTTTACGTGTGTCAATCTTTGTTATCTACAACATATAGAGAGAGCATCGTATGGCAAATTAAGATCAAACAATAAATTCGCAGATTTGTTGGAAAAATGTATGAGTATATTCACAAAAATCGTAATTGAGTATTTAAATACGTTTCATTATAATAAAGATTGCTTTGCATTTTTCAAATATATCACATTAAAACTTTAGATTAAAATTTGTTTATACTTATTGTTTTGAAATATTTTGTAAACGTCAAATATAGTAATTTTAAAATTATATAACTTTTTACTATACTACATAAATAATATTGTTATAAAATTTGAGGGTTTCAAGAAATCGGAAAAGAATGCAAACACTATTGTTTAATTGTGAATTGGGCACAATGCCAACTAAGCAAATACATACATGGAACGCAATATAATGATATAAGTGGTAAAAGCTAGGCAACGCTCTTAATAATTTAAACGCGTAATCATCTATAGGAAGAAACTGACCGGCAGGAATAATTTCCCATCGTCCTATAGAAACATGATCGTCTGCTACGTGATTAGGATACCCATAGATAAAATTCTATTCGCGCTTCCGTTTGCGTGACCGCTCATTAAATTTCTCTTACTTGTTGAGAAAATTTGCCAAGTGTAGTAAATTACTACGATATAAATAATGAAGAAGGATTACGCACTTTTTGAAATATAATTTCGATGGTTAAATTTGAGGTATCGCAATA
Source organism: Solenopsis fugax (assembly GCA_003595255.1). NCBI lineage: Eukaryota > Metazoa > Arthropoda > Insecta > Hymenoptera > Formicidae > Solenopsis > Solenopsis fugax. The sequence goes on along the minus strand of QKQZ01015473.1, from coordinate 22,764 downwards.
TGAAGCAGCGATAATTATCGTGGAATTCAGATGATAGTTTCAGAGTTTTTCGACAATCATCTGTTTAATTGCTTATAATTTGCACGTAGGCGGTGACTTAATAAAATGGAGTTAAAAAAATAAGCAATATTGAGTGGTTTCATAGTGAGTGGGAAGTCCCAAGGGGAATAATAATAAAAAGAGTAATAATGAGTGGTTAAATAACGTTTACCAAATAACCTTTGAAAATAAAAAAATAAAATAGATATTTATAAATAGAACACTTGCGGAAGAAACGAAAGGAGAAGAAAAACTGCTAGATTAATCAAAAATCAAACAAGTTCCTTTAATTATTAGTTATTAGTGCCAGATAGTCGGCTAAAAACTTAGCGGTTTGATAAATATATAGCAGTCCGCACTACAAATCGCCTGGCCGTTTTGTAAGCAAGACCATTAGCGTAAGTGCAAAAACATTCTGCGCATAGGAAGAACAAGTCCAGCTAATGAGAACGCGACGACACGCGCGCGCGGAAAATGGAGCGGAAAAATCGATTCCGCGAGCGAGCAAAGTGCAATTTAAACTTCTGACAGATTAGTCAGCCAAACGATCGCATCCCAATGATCCACCGATCATCCAAGCAGTGCAAACAGTGACTCTTGAAAAAGGAGCGTTCCTGAGTCACCGCGAAGTGGCAATGCACCTTTCCGCGCAGCGAATCTTACGGTGTTTAGGCTCCTTTCACACTGCACGCAATGTCACGTGTAGCGAAGCCGGTCGTCGAAGAGTTACGCTTTCCAACCGGCTAATTTACCAAGTAGGTTGAAACTAAAAGACTCCTAACATGAAAAGATTGTGATACATCGATTGATGAAAAGTTAAATATTAAAGAAATCGACACGAGTTAAAATTAATTAACATTTTTGCCTGTAATCCATATTAAAAAATATTTTTTTATTTCAATATACACACACACATATATATATATATATATTATTCTCATTATTCTGTGCATAAAAATATTAAAATACAATTACCAAAAACTGAATGGTTTACGAGATATTTTACACTTCATGTTGAAATATGCCAGAATAAAGTGTAAAATATCTTGCAAACTATTTATTTTTTTATCAATAATTAAACTTTAATATTTTTATATGCAAAATAGGGAAATTATTATTTTAAAAAAATCATATTTTATTCAAAAAATGACGATCACCTCCATCTTTATATAATCTTGAAAAATTGTTTTTTTCTTAAACTTAACTTTACCATTGTTTGTCCAATTTTAGATCATACAACTTTTATTTGAAACATTTCTTCATGTCTAGCATATTTTTCAAAATATTTCACAGTTTCCATTGAAATCGGACACCCAGTACATAAAATTGTTTTTCTAATATAATTGTAAACAAATATTAAGAATAAGACTATTTACTGCATAGACACAGTTTTTTATCGCAACGTAATTTATCTTCATGAAAAAAAAAATTTACTTGTAAAACTAGCTTACAAAGTATAACACTTTAGGCGCATTTAGACACAATTTATCATGTACTATAAGTAGCATGATCTAATTGCTTATTACATTGCGTTGCAATATTAGCGCACGATCAGCAATTTACATCATGATACTATCTGTTTCCTTTATTTATATGCGTAACGAAGCGTTTCCTATACATCGCGCATTTATGTGTGAAGATATATGGCTGAGAAAATTTCTTTTGACTTAACGTGTAGAGTGTTAAGACAAAATTTAAATATTATTTCCTCTTAATCTTTCAAACTTTAACTTTGCGGATTTTTTCACTTTTTTGCGAAAGTTCGTAATAATAATCTCGTGGAAATTTAGATAATAAAAATTTTTAATAAAAAAGAAAAGAATTTTTATAACTTTGTAATTTCAAAATCGCAGGATTTTGATTCCTTAATTCTGCCAAAATTATTTTAGAGCTCTGCATATTTTGAATGTTTATCTCAAATTCATTTAAAATTTTCTTAGATTTTCAAATTTATATTTTTAGCTTTTCGAAATATTAGTAGCCAATGCGATAAATGTCAATACCTGTGAGGATGAATATCTTGCGGAATCAGGAGACGCCGAGGAGGACCTGGCGCTACTGCAAGACATGCCATCGCTTCCTAGACTGCCATGGAAACTACCGTGCAAGGAATTCGACAACGGTCCCGGTGATGCCGGCGATGCCGTTAACGGAGATTTCGATCTTACCGAGTCCGTCCTCGACCTGAAAGTAGACCGATTACATGGTGTACGAAGAAATACAGAGCGCTCCTTTTTGCTCCAGACAGCGTAGTGACGCATGAACAATGAACGCTTTAAATAAGCAGATCGAATTTATTGAAACTTTTTGCATTAGAAGCAGATTATATAAGCGAATGTAAATCAAATTTTATTTTAATTGAATGTATTTTAAAAATTCTTTACAAATTATCTATTTAATAGTCTGTAAAAATTAGAACAAAAAATCGTAAAATTAACAACAGTTTTTGATAAATAATGAGAGAAATAATTAAATTAAAAGAAATAATTGCAATTTGTTATATATATAACAAATTTGAATTACTTCCTTTAATTTCACCGTTTTCTCTTTCTATCACTTTAATGAAAGTTCTTCTATCAAAGTAATTTATGAAACACTCTTTGATTAATTTATTTCTTTTGTATTATTAAATTAATAAACATGTAATATCTTTCTCATGTTCTTTCAAACAATTTTTTTTATTAAACTATTATAAATAATTTTAAGAATATTCTAAATTATATTATTAAAAATCTTATTATAAGGATAAAAATCTATGTAACTAGTTCATACATTGAAACATTAATTTCTATGAAACTTTTTATCTATGAATTATCATTTATCAATAACTATTGTTAGAATTTCTCTTCTAATTTTTACAGACTTTTAAATATACATGTATATACATACATGTACATATAAAAGTATAGTAAGTCAATGTAATCAAGGATTATTTTAAATTAAATAATGAAATAAATCATTGTATATTGTAAAAAAAATCTAAGAATTTTAAGACAAAAGAAAGAATTTAAGTAGCCTCCTACTATACCTATAATTCACTCTTAAAATTTTATATATCATAATCGATTTAATATACATCTTCTTCCTCTGATTTCGTACATCAAGTAACAACATTGAAATGAATGATATCAAGCTTTGTGAACACTCTGAAGGATTGCGTAAGTGATCCAAATATTATTATAACAAAAGTGTAATAAATTGTAAAACCATGCACAACATTATCTTAAATCATAGATTTTTATCTTATCATTAAAGCTTGTTTGAGAAATTGCCGTTGCTTCTTTAATAACTCTCAGAGACACAAATTATGAGAAAAATTATACTATTTTAAGACGGATTAATATATCATAATTAACTTTTATTTTTTATATTGTTCTTTTTTAAGCATAAATTATTTGCGTTATTACACGAAATATAATTAATATTCATACGATTCCAAACACACTGTCCTTTGTGTATCTCGATGGAATGGGAGCAAGCGGAAAAGCCGATGAAATTACGATGTGCCATAATCTTGATTGTAGAGATCACATAGACCATCATTATGGCATGTGCAATGAATCGAAGCGATCGAACGTGAGGGCATCTAACAAGCACTGTAATTACAACGGTGTTTCTAATCTAGTTCTCTAAAATGTTTCACGACAAGCTGAATACTGTTTACCCGTGTAAACAATTCACGACGTAGATATTCAATCATTATACACTTATAATGCAAATCCATGATCATTCCATGCAAAATTGCACATTGATTAATGAATAGCAATTTTGCCGGATTTTGCGTTTAACTTCGCATTAATGCAGGATGCAAACAGATGCATCGCAAAAAATTGTGAATTACGTTGCATAATTTTGACATGAATAAATCTCGATTTAAAGATACAGTTAAAGGTACATTTTCCAGAATCCCAATATTTTTCGACGAATTGAAGAGAGAACCCGTTTATTATTATATTTATATGAAGTAGGCATGTTCTGAGCAGGCAGCTCTAAGAATATTTAATGTACGGTTAACGGGTTTCAGGTAATTCGCGATCTGACATCTGTTTATTGACGGACGAATACACGAACAGCTCACCACAAATAGCGCAAGAACATGTTTAGAATAAAAACTGCTTAAAATATGAATTCTAAAAAAATTTTAGGAAAGTCTCACGCACGCGAAAAGATTTAATTGAATAGCTGTGCGTATTTATGTACAAAGCGTAATGAGAGAATATCCGCGTTTATATATTATAAAATCTTATATCTTCTAAAAAATTAATCAACATTATAACTATATTATAATATTAATATTTTTTATTTGTGTGAATTAAAATTGAATGTAAAAATCTAAATGTAAAAAAGCTGCTTTGATTCAAGCAGGCGATAAACTTTATTATAAAGTTTGAACAACGTCAGTATTCAGCCAATAGATGTTACATTAGAAAGCCAAGGGAGAGCTGAAAATTCCAGGTTCTTTACTGGACCCGTTAAAGGTCGCAGAAAACAACGCCTTCATCATGTTCATCTACGTATGTCATCACATACGCCTTTACGAGTACGGCTCGTACTTCCTCTTTCCTACGAGTATCCGCAACGCGTCCATGGCCACGGTCGCCGCAAAAGAAAGGTTGTCGTTTCCTTTGTTATGTCGTGCCCAGAGGAAGGCTAAGTCTCCAAGATGCTAAGGGCCCGATCACAATAAAATTCAGCTTATCTTAATTGTAATAAAATAGCAATGTAATATTTCTTGGAGTTTTAAACTAATTTTTATTTAATGTGCTTTTGTAACTTTCGAGATTAAAGTTTCCTATGAATAATTATCGAAATATGTAATAGAAAAGGTAATATATTAACAAAAAAATTTTAATCAGATAAAGATTCTATTATGTATTTTGTTATATATTTACGCTTTTAAAATATAATTCATAAGTAAATTTTTAACCTTTAACCGTTTATGATTATAAAATTATTATTTATATTTTAAAAAAATAAAAAAGATTTGTTCTAAATCATTGAAGATTTCCGAAATAAAATCCGACATATTTGAAACATAAAATATTTTAATGCATATTTTTTCCATCTCAGTTTTATACTTTATAGCGTATTGCGCCTTACTCACTCAAACGAGTTGCACCGAAAGTTTTTTTCGACCACGCCGCTTGCGTGGCGTGGGCGGAATCGCATATACCATCGAGCAACGATTCCTCTTCGACAAGTATTTAATACCGACAATGCAAACCTCGCGGCGATTAATCTTTTGCTTAAAAGATCCAAGTGAATTTTTTTTCTCACTAACTTGACAGCACACATAAGCGGCGTTACATAAGCTTAACCGTGTTTAAACCATACCATCAAAAATAATTTATAAATTTTAAAATAAAATTATATTTATTATTTTTTAAAAGTTGTATTAATACATATTAAAAGTGTACTTTAACTGAAGCGAATAATATATATTTTTAAAGCGGTCTTGCGTAATTTTTTATATATAAGTGTATATAACATTTTCTTCACATTTTCAACTTGCCTTATGAAAAAAGCCTTAAGTAAAAAAGTATTTATTTAGATTAATTGTTAATAATTATTATCAAATATATAATATTTACAATAAAGAATTATTATTTTAGAAACAATCATTAATAAATAAGCGAAGTATCGAAATGATTATAATAATTTAAAGAGAAACACATATGCCTATGTATTTTGCAACCTCCAAGAGAATCTGATACTTTCAGTTTAACTCAGCAACGGTATAAATCTCATTCCTGGCTAGCGAACGTCTTATCCTGTTACGCTATCGTGAAAGCCGGTAATTTACAGTATTCTTACAGAATTGCCATCTTCTTGCGACTCGTTTGAATGTAAGCACGCGAACTTTCAGCTGTCGCTCTGCTTTCTACCTGCCACCTACGCTAAGTGAACTAGGACCACTTACCGATCCTAGTGAAGTTTCAGAAAACATCTAAGCCACCAGCAAAGTGCTATCGGTGCTGTTTGCGACAAATCTGTCTCTAGTGTTTCATATGCTTACTCTTGCTTCACTGGAATCGGAATTTGGTTAAACTGCAAGTTTGTGCCGCATAGGCAATTATACCTGTCGGGCGACACTTGATCGACAAAACCAACCGACTTCTTTTTCGTTCCGTGCACGTTGAGCGACGGCATGCTACAAGAGCAACGACTTATACTAGAGAAATGTTAAATTGTATGCACTTCCCATGAGCAATGTTAGAAATAAGACCACTTAAAAATTTGTAAGATAAAATTTTATAAATTTCTGAGATTTTTATGTTCGAATAATAATAAGGAGCGATGACTCGAAAATAAAACAATAGTAGACAAATATCTATTAAAATTATGGATATCATAGGTATTGTTAATTATTCTTTAGAATCTTAACACATTAGACATTGTTAAAAATATAAACATTTTAAAATTAAAAATATTTAACAAATTCAAGTCAATAGAAGTTTATTTATCTGTTTTGTTTAACTTTTTTATACAGTTATTAGAATCTGTTTTTAGGTATAACCAATAAAATATTTAAAAACACAAAAGTAATATAAAATAATCATATAAGTAATATAAATATCATATTAGAAAATAAAACAAAATTTTAATTATAATAAATTTTTATTATATTAAAAAAATTATTAATAAGTTGATCAAAGAATCAATAAATAATAACAATAGTGATTCCTCTACAGCATTTTCTAAAAAAAATTGTAAACGTGAAGATTCTTAAACGTAAAGATTTCTCCGGTGATGTATTGCATTACATAACATCCTTCATTCTATTGAAAACCAAAGTTGTCTCGATTCCCAACATTACTCACGAGAGAGTACTAAGAGAAATTAATTGCTCCGCTAGAACGTAGAAACTTGCTAAATGCCGTGCGACATTTCATAAAGTCTTCACACGTAGCCTTTAAGATTAACTCATACGAAAGAACAAGTATCGCTCTTCCGCTTTTAGCATATGACGAGATAATTGAAAACTTGCGGTATGCGGTTTCTCTCGAAACATCTTTCTTTAAAATACAGAGGTAAAGTCACGAGTTTACTAATCTATATTAATATTGAATTTTTCCTGAGGTTCGAAAGAAGCTGTCATTCAGCCTAAATTTTAATATTTTAATATTTACCTGTTAACTGCAAAAAATTTCAAATTTCTACAGATAGAACAAGAAAAACAACAAACTTGGAACACTCTGTACATATATGTATATATATATATATATACTATCTAAGAGAAAGGGGCTAAAACGCAGAACAGCTGATTTTACGACAGGTAAAGTATTGTCTACTTTGAACCATGTAACAAATTTCCGGTACACGTATGTGCAAGAAGGAAACGCACTTCCAATCACGTACAACAAAGAAACATTTCGCTAACACGCAAGAAATAATATGACGGACTACAATATCAATTTGTTATAATCACTGCATCATGCATCTACTTTAGTGATTTTTAATATTGTCCGTTCCCTTTTATTATAATAAAATTATGAATTAATTCTAGGTTAAAATTAAATAACAAATAAAAATGTTAAGATTATTAGATATTATTATATAATATACTTTAATTTTATGTATATTATATATTTTATAATTGCAATATAAATTGTAATATAAATTATAATTATATCATTGTTATAATGTATTAAAAGTCATTTTTATTAATTATATTAATATATTTTCACGTACAATATAATTTGAAAAAAATCAATTTCATTCATTATACAAGTATACACTTGTTCGAATACACTACAATTACTTTAATTCACTTTTCTATGTTTTTATGTTTTTGATCAAAGAGATAAGCTATCATAACAGTATAATAACAAGGATATAACTGCCATCGAGAAACTATTCATCATTGTCTTCCTCACTACTTGCCGATCTATGTAATTTCAAACTTTGATTATCATAGAAGACACCTTAATTTTACTTATTACGTATCTCAAGTATCATTTATTATGTCATGTAAACTGTATGGTAACAATCTGGAAAAATAATTTCAAAGCCTTGTCCTTGTTTTGAATAAGTACGTTACCAATTCTGTATAAATTTTTATTAACATTTAAAGCAGTGGAAATAAAAACTGTTAGACAATATAAGTGTATAAAAAGTAATATTCTTTAAAAATTAAAAACATTGTTTTAATAATACAAATATAAAGTGAAATATTATAAGATAATAAATATTTCAAAGTCTTTGTAGATATGTAAAAGATCACTCGATATATTACTGTCTTTAAATTGAAGGCATCTCGTTAATCTATCTATCATCCATAAATAATTAACGTAATAGTACTACTTTAGTATACCTGTATTACTTAACGTTAATAATTAAAAAATCATCAAACCTGCTAGACTTTGGTGTAACGATGTCCCTCGTTTCGGAGGTATATTTCCTCTCGGCTCGGCCACCGTTAAATAATTCGACGGTTTCCCTGGTAACAGTTTCCAGAAGAGGTTCACCACCTCTTCTTCCTTTGCTAAATGTCCTTTGATCCGTTTTACGGACCATAACCACCCTCGACAAGGGTTGATTGAACTCATGCCCGTGCATGGTCGGAGGGATCATAGCCAGCGATTGTGAAAGAGGACCTCCGATTCTCGGAGACCTGTAACATAAAGGAATATAATGATTAATACCACATCAATAAGTTATATATTTGAAAACAGATGATAATTCAAGCATCGTTGAATATAATGGTACATTCGTACAGTTATTATTCTTATTAATTAAAACTTTTTATGGAGAAAAATATTCACCTTTAAATATTAAATATTTGTTATTAAGTTTTAATTATTGCGTCTATTTTGTTATAATATATATTCATTTATTATACATATATAAATGTATAATTTATGTATACTTTATATACTCATTATAATTATACAAAAGTATATACATAATTGGTATTAATTACAGACTGAAAAGAGGAAGAAGAATATAAAACCAATATATAACGACAGAGAACAATTTAGAAATTGAAAAATATCGGAGAATCAATTGATTGTAAACTAATATACATGTATAAATCTGTTTATATTGATATTATAAAGTAACTGTACCTAATATGATCTGATACTCAATATGGCCTACTTGCTGTTTCTAAATAAGTTACATGATGAATTGAATAAATAACGCTATGTTGTACAGACTGTGAACGTGACTTGTTTACAACAGTTGACTGTTCAATTTATGTATTCTGCTATAGACAGTAAAGTCAAAAGTAGAATTTTCGTGATTGTTTTTCTCATGATCTAATATTTCGTGGGAAAGTTACTGCTTTCTGTAACTATCAAGTAACGGTTACTAATCTCCGCAGCTCATATTATGGCTCTATATTTATACTTTACAATGTTGTATTTAATTTATATTTTCGTCATAACGTCCTGTTTATAAAGAAAGAAAGGAAACTCTTTCTAAGGTAGAAGTAATATGGCCTAGATTAATAATGAATACACACACATACATACATCGATTGTAATGTTTTTTTCGATACTTTTATTACTCCAGATCATAAATTTTAATTCACGTACTAAATTGCGATTCATAAAGTCATAGTTTTAAGAACGAAAAATTAAGATAAGTCAAGTATTTACTTAATGGATTGTTAACGAAAGTTTCTTTGTGTACTCTTATATGTTAATATGTCAATAAATATGCCAATATGTTAATAAACTTATAAACTTATCAATAACATTGGATCATTTCATTATTCATTTTTCTAACACTTTTTGTAAAAAGGATAAAGATTGGGCCATATCGAGTACATGTGTATCTAATATGACCTAAATGGTACTTTTTCTAAAAGCTTTCACTGTATCCTTCACTGTATCCTGTAAATATTTAAAATTGTCCAATATTTCAAATGTTTATGATGTTTAAAAATGTTTTCTACTTTGAATTTGGACATCAGTTTTTAATTTTGAACTAAGCAAAAAATTAGAAAAATCTCAAAGCTTACTATATGGTATAAGTTATATCTATAATCTGTCTTATAGATAATAGATTATATATTAATATAAATAAATATATATATATATATTTTTTTATCTTTCATATCGATGGATACGAAAATTGTATATACTTATTGTGTGTACATAGAAACAAATTAATGCATAATAATATTTAATTAATTTCAAATATAGTTGCTTATATAAGATATTATGTAAGTCTTTTTATTTTACTGCTCGAGATCGCGACTGTTTTTGTTTCTACCTCTTCTTGTTACTATTATTTTATTTGTTATACTTTGCTTTCAGCATACGGTTGCATACTTTTGCAAAGCATACTTTTGCAAAGCATATGTGCATTATCAGCTGCAAAACAGTATGGATTAAATAACTTGCTAAGCAGAAGGACCGATAAATCGTCATTATCCTGTTTCCTCTTTATGATCAACGATTACAACATATCATAAACCGGTTTTTAGTGATACACGCAATTAACGTCAATTGCTAATGACTTTAATTATTAATCGCCTTCTCTTCGAACGCTTCTGAACTTTCTTATGCGTGTAAGTCAGTATTTTATTTTCTTTGCTCATTGACGCGTGTCACGAATGACACTTTTTATCCCAAGGCAATAATAATATAAAAGGATTTAAATCATTGACAAAAAAACTGATGACAATGCTATTATTCTTTCAAGTAACAATAACATTTAAATCTTCTCTTTTTATATAAAAATTGTTATATAATATATGTCTGCGTTTCGTTATTTTCAACTCATTTTTTTTCAATATGCAAATTACAAACAAAATAAAAATTTTTCTACATAAAAATTTTTATTAATGTTTAATTCAGAATCGTTAAAAATTATGTTTTATTAAAACAAATTTAAACAAATTTAGTAAAACAAATATAAAATAAAATATAAAATATAAAACGATAATATCCTAATATAACCGAGAAATACATCAAACATTTAAATAAGAACGGCTATACCGGTCGAAAGCAGATTATAGTGCTCAATAATTTTCTAGGTGAATTTACAAACATTTACCAGAATCAGTCATCTTGGCCAAGATAATATTTATATAAATTTCTTTACAGTTTGTGGGGTAAAAAGAAATAGTGAAGATGCTTGTAAACATCAAAATTATTAAATTGATTAGCAATTTAATTTTCGTAATATTACATTTCTGGGTTCTTCTTAAAAGGCGTGTATTAAGTCCGACAAGTATGCGCAATTTAGGAAATCTGGTAAATGTTTGTAAATTCACTTAGAAAATTATTGAGCACTAACATCTGCTTTCGACCGATATAGCCATTAATATTTAAATTTATAAAATTTATTCCAATTCTAAAATTTACTTTATCATAACATTTCACACACAAAACTGTTTATTAAATTTAATGTTAAAAATTTAATACTTACAAAAAAAATTGTATTTAAAGATAATTTCAATTAACATAAAATATTATGAAATTTACCAAGAAACATTTCTGAAAATCTAATTTTTCGTAATATCTCATAAACATTTTTATTCCACATTAACGCAATGTAAGCAATACTATTGTTACACTCGGAATATTAACGCATTTTGCAAGATTCTGATAAAACAATGATCGAAATTACCATTGGTTGTAACTAGAACGGAATAACTAGAACGAAATTCCCTTTCGACGTAAATCATCATTCGCATGCGAAACTTTAAATTAGTCGGACGATTAAGTTGCAGTATGCACGCTAAGAGTAAGCACAACGCCTAAGGAAGATCTCGCTCACTACATTTAAAGCATCCCCTCGTTAACCCATCTTAACCTTTCGTAATATTGCAAATGAGTTTTCCTGATAATTGCATTGTTATTTTAATAATGATGCTATTTCATTTTCTTCTTTTTGAAAAATATCTAAATATATCTAACTATATTGTTCTTAAAAATATTATTTTGACACATATTATTTCCTTTCAACTTTGAAACTATATATTTCAAAATTAATATAAAATTAAATAATAATGCTATTAAAACCACCTTCAATTAAACTTGCATTTCTCTAGAGTAATGCTGTGTTCCTATCGGAAGCATTTTTCTTTCTTATGCCAGCATTGCTTAGAATCAATGAAGAAAATCAAGGAAGAAGATACTTGTATAAAAGGAGTTTCTGCAAATTTTAACGAAATTTCGTGGAAATTTGATAAAGAAGTTGGGCAATACTACATGAAAAGCGAAAGTATAGTCGACAATACAATTATGCCGCTAAAAAGATAAAGTACATCTTTTTATTATTGCGATGAAACTTGAAATGCGTATCTTAAAATAAAGATTGGCAATCTTTCTCTTTATTGCCGTATGTTTGATATTAGTAATATAGATAACTATTTTTTTAACCTGGTATTTATCCTCATTTTTTGTTAAAAGTGTACCTTTACAACTTTCAATAAAATTCCGTTTTGATTAAAGTAAAGGAGTAAAGGCAACATTGGTTTCTCTAGAGCTGAAGAGACTATTATTGAAAGACAAATTTATTAAACCATATCATCTCATTTTTTCATAAAATTATTCGACCTCTCTGATGTTATCAAAGAATAAAAAATGTCAATATTAAAAATAATATTTCAAAATCCAATTTTTACCCGAAATCAGTTATAGAATATTCGAATTCATGGACCATCGTTAAGCTTTTTCCTGCGAAGAAAGTCCATGACTTCCGATGAATAATAGTGGTCGGTGAATTACGTTAATAAAAGCCCGGCGCGCACAATTAGACTTCTTGTTCGATGCACTTTCACGGCGATCATTCGCGCGGTCAATTCGGAACGAGGCACTTCTCGCGGTTGCGAATCCGCGTACGAATTCATGTCTAACCGCTATAGAAGCAAAGGTTTTATTTCTCGAAACTTATGTTAACAGTTACAAGAATTACTCTTTATAATTCCTTATTATTCCTCTTCCGTTCAGAAGTAAAATAATATATAATATACGTTTCCTCAAAAACTATGCAATAAATACACGCATTTACCGTTTCATAAATGCCTATTTTATCTTTATTATGAAAATTGCAAAAAATATCACAGAATTATCTTGCTTTAATTTCCCATTAAAGAGAGAAGAAGAAGAAGAGGAAGAAGAAGAGGAAGACTATGATGACGACGACTTACGATGTAAAAACAGTTCAACTCACAGAAATGTCGTTTTCAACAAAATCTCTGGTAAAGCACCATAATGTTTTCTCGCAGCATCGGAGTTACAATTACACTCGGTATAAGCCGCACTACAGAACGAACAAAACTGGCACGTCGACCACAACAGCGAAACACAGAGAGAGACGGTTCTTCTCCCGGAGAGGAAAGGTGGCCAATTAGCCGTTACTCAGCGCACATGCCTCAACCAACTATCCGACGCAGCTGCGGCGATACGTATCGCGTCGCTGCACCGCGCTGCACTGCTCGCCCGCCTCGACGGAATCGCGTTCATAAGCGCGCACGGCTCTCCCGCAAGTCTCCCTCTGCGGACTACGAGCTCTGAGCTGCCGTTCATTCGGCTGTTTAATCTTTGAAAATTATCGATAGCAATGTGTAAACAATTTTGTTTGACATGAAAGAGATTAAATGTTTTCATTAACTGTTACGAAAAAAAAACACTATTTTCAAAAACGAATCGTACCCATATAGCACATTCTAGTCATGTTGCGGCAATTTTGTAATGTTTCTTCAATGTTGTTGAAATGTTGCAATATTGTTGCCTGCAATATTGTTGAAATGTTATATTGTATTCTGTATTATACAGGGCCCATACATCACAGAACATTCCAGCAATGTTGCGGCAATATTTCTTCAATGTCGCTAAAATGTTGCAATATTGTTGCAATATTGCTAAAATGTTATATTGTATTCTGTATTATATAGGGTATTCATACGTCACAGAACATTCTAGTAATGTTGCGGCAACTTTGCAATGTTTCTGCAATGTCGTTGAAGTATTGCTGTAATATTGCTGAAATGTTGATTCAGTTAAAATGATAAGTATATATTTTATTCTGTATGGAGTACCCTGTACTGTGCATAGCAGCACAGAACATTCTAACAATGTTGTGACAACTTCGCAATGGTTCTACAATGTCGCTGAAGTTGCAATGTTGCTGCAATATTGCTGAAATGTTATATTGTATTCTGTATTATATGGCGCATCCATACAGCACAAAACATTCTAGCAATGTTGTGACAACTTTGCAATGTTTCTACAATGTCGTTGAAGTTGAAATATTATATTTTATTTCGTACTATAAGGATGTTTTATGAAATTTATAGAAAGAAAACGTTTAACTTTTAACTGAACTCATTCTATGATATATGTATACAAGAACAGTAGACAATTTAATCTGAAAAATAAGACTGTAAATAAAATTTATTTCCGTAATTTACGGTCTGTAAAATATAGAACATTATTTAGTTATGTGTGACGCAGATGTATGATAAAGAAGAAAGGCCGCGAAATGGCACTAAAAAATGGCTCCGCGCATGATGCGTGTAAGTTTCTTCCGCTTTCGCGACAAAGCGTGCTACTGTGCACCTCGCAGAAAGCAGCAACATAATAATTCGAGAACGAAGACGTACGGCCAAGCGTGTACCGCTATTCCGGCTGACCGGAATCACTGCTCTGGAACAACACGGTATCGTCCTCTTGCTCGGTTCGAGAGTAGAAGCGCATTGATCTCAAGCGTGTAACACTATCGAATAATATAGTAATGTGAAATTCACAGTTTTATAATTACTACTAAATAATAATAAATAACTGCTGTTGTAAATCGTGATTCCACATTCACATTCATACAAATGTAGTTATATAATCAGGTTAATTTTTAATTAAGTCTAAGATTTGTTTAATTTTAGACATGACTCTGTACAAACGATATAAAATAGTAACATAATTTCTCGTATTACATTGATGCAATAAATATTCGTTTAATTCCAAAATTAGTAAACAAATCTATTAATAACATTATATTTATATAAATAATTATTTAATAAATATTTTAATCACATGTCGAAATAATTTGTGTAGCACTTGCGTTACAACTTCTTCATAGCTTTCTATTGTTATAGTTTCTAATTGAGTCAATATTACATCATAATTAGAGATTGGGAGATATAAAAAAATTTTAAATACCAATTGTAAAGTTAAAAAGTTTTAATATTAAAATAATTTATATAAGAATTTATTACATAAGTTTTGTGTAACTCACTCTGCTATAATTCTAACTCTGTTATAATTCTCTAATTATTTAGGAGAAATAAATAATTAAATTAGCTTTAAATATTAATTAAATTAAAAAATTTTAATATCTAATAAAATAATTAATGTAAGAATTTATGATATATATGTTTTGAGTACCTCACTTTATTATAATACTACCTCTAAATAGATTTTATTATAATTCTAATTTAAAAGATTAAATTGTAAAAGAAATATATGTTTTATCGCTTGTTATTTTTTCAATGCAAAATGTAGAAAGGAAATTGTATTTTAAATTATAAAATTTCTTTTTTAAATACTTTGTTGTGTATTAATTAATTTCTTAAACTTGGTTCAAAACATTAAAATGTTTTTAAATACCTTTCACTCTCTAATTTGAAATTTTCTTTACCGTGATCTTATTTTATATCTTACGGTATTTTTAAACCTGGACATGACTTTCACGTGTAAAAACTGTAGCAGTGAAATATGTATATTGTATTATTTCCCGTGACTCCTTATCTGAACGATTTTATCGACGAATTTAATTTATAAGTACGGCACGTGCCGGTGTGCTGCCACGCTCGCATAGCAGGCGGAACACTCGAGCGTGCAGATTATCGGAGCGACCAACTAACAAGAGGACAACAGGAAGCCTTACGAAACGCGTAAAAAGGACGAGCTATTTCCGGTCGAGAGGAGAGACTCTCTGCTCGCACGCTACTTTCATTTGTACCTGAAGAATGGCCATCTATGTCAAAGAAAAAGCTATTGCGCCGATCTAAATAACAGCGCCTGATCGATCCATCGCAATCATGTGATCGTCGTTCAGACTTATCTTTGTTATATCATCGCGACCTTCAATCAAACTGTTAATTTTCGATGTACACGTAATTCATTTTCTACCAACCTTTGCAGCGTTCGACATTATCTTCGAATATTTTATTACATAATAAGAAAGGCGTTTAGAGCTTTGTTAGCATCTACAATCTTCCATCGTAAAAGAAATTTATTTAGATGAAGAGAATCGTCTTTAAGATTTTATCGAACAATTATGATACATATAATCCTGAAATATTTCTAGTGGACATGCTATAGTAAGTTCACATAAAACATAATTTTTCCATGTATATTTTTAAAAAAGAAATATATTTTTTTTTATATTACAAGTAATATTTAACTAAAATTGTACAATAAATTTCTAAACAAACACATCCGTGTCCCCGTTCGTATTCAAGGGATCGCATTCAAGGGTTGATAAAGTAAGCGTTGCATAATTCACGAGCAGTGCACACGAAACGGAGTATCGGCATTCATTCAAGGTCGAGTCAGGTTGGTCGGCAACCACACACGGCACTGTAATCTGCATCACAATGTCGTTAGTTGTCAGTAGAAACGCGGAACACGAATGAAATTGTATAATAACCGGCTCATTTTAGTGCCGGCGGCGAGTGATAAAACACGGTTACGTAAAACATCGCAAAATACAAGGAAAATCAGTTTGAACTCTTATAGCATATCTTTTATCATGCTGAAGCCACGCGTAAAAGCAGCGAAACAATTTACGAAGCCACACCGCGATTTCGCAAATCGCCCGACGAATCTACTTTAATTGCTTGGAAAGTAGTTTGTTGTATCGATTTGGAAAAGTTTTTAATGGCGCCACGTAATTTTGACATTCATTACAGCTCGAAATTCGCATAATAGATTATACCCGAAATTAGAGTCCTTTTCAATTACGGACTCTTGAACTCAAGTCAATTTCATGTATGTACATTTAACAAGAAAATGTTTAAAAGAAAATATTTATTTCTTATTTTTTTAGTGTTTATATATTTAAATACACATCAGATTTTAAATCTGTTAACAATTGTCCTTTATAAATTAATTTAATTAATATTTGTTAAAATAAAATTTGTTTAAAAAATATAACTATAACTTTAATTCGCGTTCTTACCAGTTAATTATTACAGAAAGTAATGTAATAATGAAAACTCAGATTAAATTTTCCCTAATAAACAAAAATACAATTAAAAAAGTAATTATGCACAGTAAAAAAACATTTTTTTATTCAATACTACTATTTTTTTTTTATTCAATACTACTATTTGTTTGGCTTATTTCACAATATAACTTTAATAAAACATTATTTAATTAAATACACAATATAACTTTAATAAAACATTATTTAATTAAATACAATTTTTTAAATTTTATATTGATATTTCATTAAACCATAATATTTCGCAGAAGAAACACGACTTTTGAAATAATATTTTTTAATAGCCTTTCCGCAATTGCTCCGCGAGGCTCCTACTTATTCCACGCACTAGGGCTAAGTGGCTAGCGGAGCCGTTAATAACTCGTAACAAAGTTTAGCATGGATACAAAGCCGAGAGTACCCGAGAGTACGGCTCAATTTTGTTCCTCTCCTCACCCACAATAGTGAGTATTACTACTTATAATTTGCTAATACATCATTGCATTTTATTCAAGAATTAAATGGAATTTTTTAAAAATATAACATGAACATAAATTACAAGTGAAATAATACAGTAGTTTTACTATTAAAATAATAAACTAATTTGATACAAAATATTATAATTTAAGTAAAGTAATAGTTTCAATAAAATAATCAATTGTTTAAGAAAAAAAGTAATTTAATTATTCTAGAAATATATTTAAAGTATATAATGATATATAAGGTAACTGTATCAAATATGGTCTAGTACCCAATATGGCTTACTGTTTTTAAGTACATGATGAATTGAACAAATAACGCTAGTACAATCAATGTAACTTGTTTGCAACAGACTGCTCAGTTTATGTATTCTGTTGTTAACAATGAGATTAAAAGTAGAATTTTCGTGGTTTTATTTCTCATAATTTAATATTTTGTGGGAAAGTTACTGCTTCCTATGTCTATCGAGTGGTGATTATTAATCTCCGCAGTTCATATTATTGTAGCTCTATATTTATATTTTACAACGTTGTATTTATAATTTCGTCATAATATTCTGCTTAACAAAAAAAAAAGGAAATTCTTTGTTAAGTAGAAGCAATATGATCTAGGTCAATAATGAGTACACACACATCGATTGTAATGTTTTCTTGGTGCTTTTATTACTTCAGATTATAAATTTTAATCCACCGACTAAACTGCGAATCATAATCCATGGTTTTAAGCGGGAAATATTAAGATAAATTCAGATCAATTGTTTATTTAATGAATCAATTGTTACTTAATGGATTGTTGACGAAAGTTTCTTTGTGTATTCTTATATGTCAATAAATTATGTCTTATATGACAATATATTAATAAACTTATAAAGTTATAAATGTAACTTTGGATCATTTTATTACCCATTTTTCTAACACTTTTTGTAAAAAAGAAAAAGTATATAATTGAGTATACATATTATGTACCCAATAGGATTTAAATGATACTTTTTTTAAGTCTTTATTGCCGACGTATATATTTGAAATTGTCCAATACTTTAATGTTAAGAAATGTTTTCTACTTTGAATCTGGCCATCAATTTTTAATTTTAAAGTCAGCAAAAAATTAGAAAAATTTCAAAGCTTAGGTAGGCCATATAAGGTACAGTTACCTTATTTGTACATATGTACTTTATTTGTATATATGTATATTTTTCTCTGAAAAGTTAAATTGCATTTTTTAATTCATATATTAGTTTAGTTAGACTATTCTAATGCATAAATTTCTTTGGAGTTAAGAAAATTGGTTAAAAATCTAAAGAAACTTTTTTCTCAATGTTTATATTGGCAAGAATTTTTAGAATTTTTTAAACTGATTCTATTAAAGCTTAATTAAATTAATTAATTGATTAGTATTGATTAATCGATTCTAATGATTCTTTTTACATAAAAAATTATATTTATCCCGAGAAAGAATAACAATAAATTTTGTAAAAAAAATTAATACAAATTAATCTAATTAATAAAAATGTAATAAAAATCAATAAGTTACTATTACATAATTCTTGTACTATATTCTTCTTCTTGTATGTACAATATACTACTACCTACAATATAAATTAAAGAACTAAAAAAAAAAATTAATTATATCAATAGATATCAATTATTTTTTTAATTTAACCTAATTAATATTGATGTATAATGTAACCGATATGTATATTATCTCATAAATTATTATATATACATAACAATGTATAAGTATTAAATAAATAAAACAAAAATATATTTGTATATATTCAAAGCAGAAATATAATGACGCAGAGAAAAATGTTCCATATATAAGAAAATATATTTTGTTCAGACATATAATACATATTTTAACATATTAAGCAATGAATTGCGTGCACAAAGATGACACGATCAACTGACAGCATCACAGTCAGTTTCCGGTGTGATCATTACAGATACGTAATAATTCGATCCACGAGGTCACTATGACTCGAAAGGTGCGACTCTCGCACTTTAAAAATCCGTTGACATTGTCGCTATAACGTAACGAAAATGTTCATTCGAGACGTTATTACGCAACCGTCAATAGCGGCCTCGATGAAAGAAACAAAATAATTATCTTAGCCGCTCTCACTACAGCAGAATTGCAATCCGAATTAATTTGTTATGAGTTGCTACCATGGAAAGTTAATTAAATACTCTGCGAAAGTTAATTAAATTTTCAGCGTAAGGGCAAAGTAATTCCAAAGAGTTTAATTGAAACGCTGAGATATAGAAAAGTTTTGTTGATATATTACTTGGATAGTGGCTGTAACACTAGCTAGGTACATAAAGCTCATTACAATTACATTAAATCATTTTTGTTATTAGTATGCTTTCAATTATTTAGCCTTTATTCACAACAGTAACTTTCTGCGTAAGTTATAGACTTTTTTTTCTTCATATAATCACATCACATATAACATTGAAGTAATGTGTATGCCACGGAAATTTCCATTACTTCCGAATTAGTATGGTGTATAATATACGGTGTATGTTATTAATTTCGGAAATAATGGAAATTAAGTTTTGAAAATCAATAATATTCAACCTAGTTATCACATTCATTTATATAGCATTGACTAACATTAAGCATGAATGATACTTTATAATTAAATATCTCTTTCTTATAATTAAATCAGAAATTCTTTAAAAATAATTGAGTACATTATCTATTATAAAAAATAAGAAGTTCTAAATACGAATAAAAATAAAAAAAACACATATATGTACCATAAATATTCCTCTCTGTGCAAATCTCTTCTCCTTCAAAAAGAAAAAAGTAATAAATGGACATAAATCTTCTTCAAAAATTGTAATTTCTTTGCAGTTATAACAAACAAGCTCTGTTTTCAAAAATCAAAGACAACCTGTGCTCACAAACATTAGCATCATTTACAAGGATTTCGCATGACAGCAATTCATCCTTGAACTATATAACAGAAAGATTCTAATTCAACACATTTGACTTACTTTTAACATTGACTAAAATTTATATTTTGTAAAACATCTTTCATGCATATTACATAGATATATTATAAATCATCAGAAGATAGCGCTTCTAAAACTTCTCTCTGATACGCAATTATTCTGACACAAGAGTTAAGAATAATCACGACAAAATTGAAGTCTTCGCTGCCGTGTTTTATAGTAGCACCTTTAGATAACGTTAGTGAAGCACTTAGCACGAACTTGTGAACGCGAACATTTTATGATGGAGCTAGATTTTCTGCATGATCTCAAACCTCAGACTGCTTCAATTCTATATTGAAATTTCTTTGATCTGACATTAGAAGAGACCATACAAATAGGCTTCTGACTCAACCAGGACCGCACAATCAGTCAGACGTAATAGCCGATAATTAGTCAGTGGTTTGCGCAATAACCATTGTCGACTAATATATTTCGACGAATGGTTTGGAAAAGTATTCTGTGAACTTCCGACACACAGTCGGGAGACAGTTTGGGATATTAATATATATAAGAATATAGAGCTTAGAAGTTAGCATTTCATTTTTTATTCAGCTTTAAAGTAGACAATTAGAAATCTAATTAGAAATCTTAAAAAAACTGCGAGTCTCAATATAATTATTTACAAATGTTTGTAATATTTTGTTGATGCACTACAACGCACAATAATATAATATTGAAAAACGATAAAAAAATATAAATCTATGTATTGTATATAATATAATGTCACAAATTAAAAATGTTCATCATTTAATAAGGAAATTCGTAAAATAAATTCATAACAAATATTTTGTACTAAACAATAAATCTTATTACATTTAAAATTTATATATTTAACATAATTTATTGGCATAAAGAATAAGGAATATTGTCAAAGTGTAATGTAATTCAACTCATTTATTGTTAAAGTTTATCTTCTTAATAGATATAAAGACAACACACATTAAATGCAAAACTTAAAGCAATAACATTAGTTAAACTATTTATAGCAATCAAGAAAGTAATCATTCATTACTAATGTTAAAAATTAAAGTTACTAGCAATAAAATTTGCTAAGTGACTTCGCTACAAATAGATTTCATCGCGTCTAATATAATAAGGTGAATCACTTGAGAAACAGAACTTAATATCTTTCTTCAATCAAAGATTTGTGTGATAAAATATAAAAGCCTATTTAAATAATTGTATTTTTTACTAATACATTATTTACATTTTATGTAAATTTAACAACTTTGTTACTTAAAAATTTATATATTTAATTTTAAACTTCTAAATGTAAAATTGTTCAAAGATTATATTTTAATGTTATTGTAATGTAAAAAATGTTTTCTATTACAGGAAACGTTAATGAGCTTAATAACTATAAAAAATATGATTTGATAAGAAAGATTATATTTATTATGTCATTCTTTGGAATAATATAAAGGTTGTACTGTTTCTGACTCACTGTACCCATATAACGTCATCAGCTGCAAGGACAGTCTAACGTCAATTAACACTTTATCATCTTAACATGTTATATGATCAAAGCACACCTGATCAAAGTGAGATAAGAATAGAGTAAGATAAGACTTTAAATTTTGTCAGACTGTATATTATTTGCAAAAACATTATTAAAAATTACATGTCGATTACACTTTGGAATAAATGCAAAAATAAAAATGCATTTTTTAACAAATTAAAATCAAGTAATTTCTTTATATATTAACTTGTAAAACATAATTTATGTTTGCAATTATAAGATTCTATTTGCTTAAGGTACAAGTGAAAGTTAGCATTTAATTTTCAAGTGAATTAATTTCCATAATAAAGCACCATTTAATTACTCTTGGAAGTTAATGTAACCTTTGCAAATTGCATAATGCTCCCCTTCTAATATTCAAGAAGAGAAGAGCCAATCAAAATCTAATACTCAATTCACTCAAGAAATTCACTCAAGGAATAAATTACATTAGAACATTAGAATTTTATTATATAGCTAATATTTTTGCAATTTATCTTTTTATTAAATTAATATCCCAACAAAATATTAGGGTAAAGTCGCCTATTATGGGATAGGTTCCTAATATGAGGTAGCGAGGTTTCT
>QKQZ01015469.1:0-10539 GCA_003595255.1 Solenopsis fugax | reverse complement strand
GATATTTCCATTTTTACGAATTACCCCACCTAACGAATAGCCCTGGTCTCCCCTATACTTTGCATACGCGATACTTGAGAAATTAAGTCTAAATATTTTTAGTATAATTTTTATTAAAATGAAAAAATATAAATACATTAAGTATAAAACTAGAATATATATTTTTTTATCTCGTTCAGACTTTAAAAACAGACCAGCAGAAAATATTAAGCATATATAATATGCAAAATTCATTTCTCCTATCCCACCACCCTTCTATAAAGCTAGTGCGCGATTCATGAAATCGTTTTGCGCTAATTTTAGGGATAAACTGCTAATTATATGTAAGTAATAACAATGTAAATTTAGAACATAATCTGTCTGCAATACTCAAACCACAATATGGCACAATAAGAGAAACTAATTCTTAATAATAAACTTCAGTTATTGCTTTAGTGTATCTTGTAAGATATTTGTAGTATTTCAAATATATGCAGACAAAATTTATGGTCGGTTCTATCACTTGCACCATTTTGTGTTGGCATATACTATTCAAATTATTTAAAAACAATATATGTTCGCACCTTGAACGATAAAATAACCAATGTTAATATAATTCCATTTTCAACCGAATACATATTTTATCGGTCAAAGTACTTTACACTTAGATATCTTTATCTATAACAACTTTTATAACACTGAAACAGTCAATTAGAATTTGTTGTTGGAACTGAGTACGATATTTTAACAAGTAATATTTTTCTCATATATAATCATACATGACTGATTTAAATCTTATCATGATAAGCTGGGTTCCGGTCCGACGCCGCCTGCGAGTTTATACACGAGTGAAGCTACTTCCACGGCTAATTTGTCAACGTCCGACGAATTCTCACATTCCGCATAGACTCGCACGATGTCTTCAGTTCCGGAAGGCCTGAAAAGAAAATCCATTAAAAAGTCAATTAAGCTCTTCGACCATGGTAATTTTATATGTTTAAGATCTTTTAAAAAGATTTTAGATCCAATCTTTTCGCATAATATAAAAACTTGATTAAATTCTGAGAATAAGTTTATGATCAATACATAAGCATTCCTGAATTTTTTTCAATCTTTGACTGTTTACTGTTTTTAAACTTAAAATATAACTTTTTAAAATAATATTGAGTCTTATAGAAAGGCAAGTTTTAAGTAATAGCAAACAAAATATATGAATTTTGAAAAATTATATTCATAAAAAGGAATAGTTCAAAAATTTTGGAATTAAAAAAAAAAATGAAAATTTGCCATATCATTTTCGTGTAAAAGCATGAAAATGTTCATGAATTATATAATTGTTACATACGATACCATACTAGTGAAAATGTGGCAACGTTTGTTATTACATTTAAATTATTATAAACAATTCTTTGTCAATTTTTTCCACATTAATATTTATCAACATTAGAAAGAAAATATTTTTAATAAATTATATACAATTATAATTATTTTTATTGCTTAAATTTTGTTCATTATTATTTTGAAGACGACAGTGCTGAAAGCTCCTTTGTTAAAAGATATATGTGAATGAAGTCACGTGACTTCCATTTTTTTAAACTGTAGAACCTTAATAAGCTTCTGATGAATGAAAGATACTTCGAAAACCTTTGAACACAATTTTGTATATCAAGATACAAAGATATATTGTACCTGACAAAAGATCGACCTTTTGGATACTTCGAGACGATCTTGTCGATATCTTCTTGCAAACCAACGGGAGTCAGGCAGTGCCTTTCCGCATTCGTTGTCGTTATAACATTTCTGTCTTTCACTCTAACCTTGAGTTGCTTATTCGGTAGATCATTGTAGCTCCTTTCCCACTCGATAATGTCCCAGCCCTTAGCGTGCAATATAGTCTCGACCAGCAACATGTCGCTCAGCGCATCGCCAACCGTTTCGTTTATCAAATCGATCACGTCCCTTAGCTTTGCGGAGGCCAACCTTTGCGCCGCCGAAAGCGTTTCGTTTCTAGCATGAATCTTAATGGCTTCTTTTGCAGCATCCTTAAAGATGACGGTTCCGTGCCCGTTTGCCTCAAAGTAGATTCCAATGTCGAATTCCAGCGCTCTCTTGTGCAGATGTTTGACGCCGGTTGGCACGCACGCCACCGGGACTTTCAATACATTCGAAATATAATCGGTTGAACCGCCGTTAGCGTACGCAGTTTGCACCAGGCCCAATTGTAGGGATAAACCACTCGTTTCCAGTAGCTCCTTGAGATAAGCGGCCACCAGCGTCGCTATTCGATCTCCGTCTAAGAGATGAAATTTGTTATTTCCGTCTGTATAGAAATATACCACTCTGTCGGCGTCCCCGTCTATGCTGATGCATCTGACATTTGTTTCAGACGGAACATTCAAAGACAACGTCTGTTGCACCTTGACGTAATCCGCACCGCACATGTGATTCAAGCCGCCGCTTCCATCGTTAAACAATTTAATATCTAGCATACCATCCAAGTATCTCTGGAACTCCTTCGCTGCGATTGCGCCAACGCCATTCGCAGCGTCTAACTGCAACATGCTCGTATACCTCCCGTTGTTTGTTTCAGCGCCTCGTATGCTTTTGAACACGGATGCTAGCTTCGAGTAATATCCCTTTAATGTGGGCTCGCCGTAGGCGCCGTTGGTGTTCGCGCACACCACGACGTAGTGTAACTGTGGGGTCGTGACCAGTCCTAGATCCGTGACGTTGCCACGTAAAGTTTCGATTCCCGCTAGCGCGGCTTTTAACAAGCCGGGACTGCTCTTACGAGTGTCCCTTCCTATTATCACCGTGGCCGGTGCCAACAGGTCAATATTTTCCCTTGTGGATATATGCATCAACATTGATATCAAATCACTATCCTGCACGTTAGCTAGATTCGTCGCTATCGTTTCCCAGGAAGCTTCGAGCATCTCGCCAGCCGGGTCAACGAGCTTGATGCCATTGTCAGGCTCCAAATTATGACTCGCAGTAATCATTAAACCTATTGCGGCTGCAAGAAAATTATATTCATTAAGAAAAATAGTCGAAAAAGATTTAAAGCGTCAGTATTATTGTCTTACTAATTGAAATCAAAATAACAAGTTTTTCCATATGACAATACGTATGATAATAAAACAATATGACAGTAAAACAATTTTTAGATAAAAATTGGCAATTTTATTTCAATTATAATACGTGGTATAAAATTATAATAATTGAATTGACATTTATGTAATTGCACATTTATACAAATAATAATTTTTTTTTTTCTGTGATTATATTTATTAAAAAAAATATTTGAAAAAGACTTAAAGTTTAAATGTTATGTTACACATTAGATCCTCACCTCTCTTTGCTTTGGAACGTAGCACCGCTAGGAGGCCCATTCTGTACAAAACATGCTCTAATCTATCCGACCTAAAATTGATACAATTATTTTAAGTACATTTAAGATTAATGCTCGGAAACAGGTGATCGAGTAATTCGGACAGTTCGAACTTTAAGATCGAACGTCAAATAGTTCGATCTTTTCGAACTGAAGATATGTTCGAAGCGTTCGAACTCATTTCAGATCAGAAAGCTCTAAATTATTATATAGTTCGAAGCTAAATTTTTTTTTAAGTATTAATATTGTGTACATACATTTAAAATTATTGTACAATTGGGATAAAAATAATTTATAATTAAAATAAATAATGTAAAACTAAATACAATTGCAAAATAACATTTTTTTAAATACAAAAATACGATTTTAGAGAAACATATTGTAAAGAAATATATAAAATGTATTAAAAAATTGGGAAATTAATAACATACTTTTTTTGAAACAATTTAAAAATTTATATAAGCTCGAATTTATAATTTATATAAAACAGACACATAATCTAATGTAATGTTTTTTAATCTTATTCTGTGAAGAAATTTATTTTATGTTTAATGTCATAATCTTTTTGACATTTTTATGGTTTTAATAAAATTTAGAAGACTCGCGTAAAGCTCGTAAAAATTGCTTTTTTGTTTCCAATACATACTGCGTTAATCTTTACTGTCCGAATTTCAGACATAACAAATTGACATTACAGATCGATCACTACTTAAGTTCGAAAGAATCGAACTGGATGTTCTTTTTTTTTACTTTGAATTGTTCGAACAGATCGCACATACAATATGTTCGAATCTTTTGTCTGAGCCCTATTTAAGATATTCTTTTGTATTTAAAGCCTTGTATGTTAATGACTATCCTATATATTGAAATAAATTACTAAGATTAATATTTATAGCCGATATTTATACTCTTATTTCAAGACTTAAATAGTATCTTAAGATCTCTAATATGATTGATCTATGGCATCTTGAGACAATATTTAAGACAATAAATATAAGAATCGACTATAAATACTGGCCCAAGTTCATTCTTTATGTGAATTTCTTAGCAAAAAGTTTTGGTGATTCTGGTAAAAATTTTTCGCAATTTTTATGAATTGAAACATTTTTCAAAAATAATCAGAAAGTCTGCATCTTCTCTTAGAATTTTTCATACATATGAATTCTGAAATATTCTGAGATTTTTCATCCCATAATTTCTAAAAAATACATTTTTGTCTAAATCTTTTTTAGATTTTGTAATATTTCATCAGAAATTATAGAACAAAAAATCTTAGAAATCTTAGGATATTTCATAATTAACATATATGAAAAATTCTGAGAGAAAATGTAGATTTTCTGAATATTTCTGAAAATTGTTTAATTTTGTATTTAAAAATCTGAAAAAGTTATAAAATTATACAGAAATTCTAAAAAATTCTCGAAAAATTAAATAAAATATTCTGAGAAAAATTTGCATCAGAGAAGTTAAGCAATGAGTTTTCTCTTTAATTTGTTATTTTATACAATTGAATCAACAAGTGTGTGTCGATGATTCCAAAGAAACTCGCGCTTACTTCGTTCTAAAGCCAGCTGTTCCATATTCGACACGTCCGTCGTGTCTACGGCTGTACTCTGTGTTCGCGACATCTTTAAAATAACTCGATTCCATTGTGTATTAACAATACGCCTGAATAAGTGACGAGATTGACATTAGAGTGACAGTTCTATGTGAGAACGTATATACTGCGATACTGCCATATGGCGAGTAGCGAGTACTCACCCGGCACTCCTAACCTCTAGTGCAACGTTAAATAGGTTATCTTCGTACTGCACTGTCTGCACTGTGCAATATGTTCTGTACTTAAAATGAGGTAGATATATAATTAGATATTGGAGAGAAAAAGAGAAAAAATTCACTAAGGAAGAACGAACTTCAGATTTATTCTTAGCAGCTGGTTCTATTCTGTATCTTTTTTAATTAAATATATGTATACAATTAGACATTGGAAGGAAAAAGAAAAAAATAAAAAGTACGAAAAGATCGACTATAAAAGAAATAAAATTATCAATGTGAAATGGACATGCGCATGCTTTGTGGCCATATGCGTATGCGTTTTGGTTACTTGTCGCTAGAGTGCACGAAATTTAAAATTGCAGTATAAAATATATAATTAAAACATAATTAGGCGGAGGAGGTAAACCTTACTTTGCGTTGCAAAATGTAGATGTACGATGGAAGGTTCCGCCTTCCCTATGCCCAGTCAACACAGTCATGTATTTACTATCTATATAATAGCTATTGTTTCAATATTACATTTTATATAATATAAAAGTTGTAACAAAATGTGTAGTTATATTATTTTAGTTATATAATTTCACTCTTTTTCAAAAGTAACAGTGATGGTATACTTATATCATATAATTAACTACTTTTTTGTATAACGTACGTCTGTATAGTTCCAACATTTAAATTCTACATATTGAATTCACATACTGTTATGTAAATGATACCATTTTCACATTTATATTACATAAGAGGAATAGATACAAGTAATTATGATATAAATATCACGAAATGTTTATTATATTAATTATTCCTAAATTATATAACGTTACAAATTATATCGTCAGGGAAGAAACGAGATTCCAGAGCGGTTTATAATATTTTTACAGCAAAATGTGTTTATTTCGTTTTTGCATCATGTTTTGATATTAAAATTATAGATATTAAAATATCTTATAGAAATACTATATTTAATAATGAAAATATCAGACGAAATTGAAAGTTTTCATGTGATATTATAGCTACTAAGTAGACTAAGTAGAGGAAACCGATTTAAATATATATATTCATGGAAATATTTTCACTGAATTTTTTAAATATGCGGAATAGCAAAAAAAATGTGAATAAAAGTTGAATAGATTTTTAATATTAAAAAAAATTGTTTAAAATTTTTTATCACTGTTATAAAGTACTCTTCAAGCCATTTAACTTTCATTCAGAACATTTTTTTTATATCTCTTAATTACAGTTTCGATAATATACGCTTCGAAAGAAAAAACTATAATAATTTTTTTTCAAAGAGGTGTTTTACCCCCAAAAAATGAAAAAAGACACGTATAAAAAAAACATCCCGTATTTTGATCTGTACTACAACATATTAAAAGCTTATCAAAATTGAAAGAGGAGATGCTTCTGTCTTTTTCCTTGTTAGATTGAACAAATCATAAGATTACACATTTTATAATAAATATCTTACATAAAAATATTTATAAAATATGTATTAAATATTACTATAAATATCCGTACAGCAGCACATGTGGCATTTCTCCTGCTGAGGGATGTTGCAACATTCACATGACATCATAGGACGTTGCGACGTTCATACGACGTTCCTCGGATGAAGTGTGTTGTATGGGTATTAACTTTTTTACTTACTATAAATGTTGTGTAAAATATATAGTCTATATTTTAATAACATTTTGAATAAATTTTATATTATATTTTGAATAAAGATTTTATGATCTTTTCTTTCGGGTATATACAATATTTATATAGTATTAAAAAAATAAATAGTAAAAAATATTTATAAATATTTATCATAAATATTGTGTGCTGTACGATGTATAAAAATATTTATAGGGTAACTCCGGTATTTACTCCGCGCGGAGATTTACGTCGCAGAAAGCAGAAAAAATAGGAGTGCACATTCTATAAAACTGAATGGATACAATGGCAGTTCAAACAGATAGGAATTATTTTAATAAAGTAGAAGTATGGAATTATTAGTAAAGTAGTAGTTTCTCTTGCAAAATGCAATAGATGCGATAAAACTTACGACTACAGAAATAAAATAGCGCTATAATGAAAGTTTATATCAAAACTATTTATACTATACTTGAAGAAAATAAAAATTTAAGTTGAGAAAACGAAGCTGATGAATTATAGAACCACTATTTAAAAAAGGACTAATCAACAATAATTTGTAATATTTGTGATCACTCATTTTGTAATGTATTTATCCGTACTTATTTAAAACAGCATATTACAAATTGCCATCCTGAAATAATAAGCGACATCCAAGAAGAAATCAAATATTCTTAGCTTCCATAAACGATATGAATAATATGAAATGTAAAAAATGTACAACTGTATTAAAAATTAAAATATTTCGTGGAATAAATAGATTAAGATCTCATTTGTTTGAACGTCATAATACACATAAGAATTGAAGAGAGAGATAATAAATATAATACTCATCGAGAGACTTTTGGAAATTAAGAAAATCAACAAAAGATAAAAGTTACAAATATAAATATTTTTTTTTAATTATATATTCTATACAATATATATTATATACAATTAATCCATAAAAAATTTAATATATGACATTTAAAAATATAGTTTTTTATCTAACGTATATATTTTATCGATTTTATTATCACTGAAATTAAATAATATTATTTAATCAAATCTGTATCAAATTCTATTAATTCCAGTATGCTATCTATATATTGCTCTATAAATTCAGTAATTTATTTATATTGTTATGCCTGACCCAGTATTGCCCGTCAGTGAGCTGAATTAAGTTGTCGTTCTGAAATAGTCGCGGAGCGAGTTTCCTTGACTACGAAATCTCGTCTGTCAAACGATCGTCATTAGATTTGGTGTCGAGCTGTCTTTTTTTAGATTGTTTTTTCTGAAAATTGGTCTCTGAGGTTTCTTCAAAATTAGAATTTTACGGGACTAATGAGAGTAAACGCGCAGTAATTGATGCGCAATAAATTCCTTTTATTCAAAAATTATTTTCATGTGAAATTATTTTCATATGAAAATAATTTTTGAATAAAAGGAATTTATTGCGCATCAATTACTGCGCGTTTACTCTCATTAGTCCCGTAAAATTCTATTTTTGACAATTTCGAGAGTCTAACATTTTTATTGTTTCTTCAAAAACTATATGAGGGGCGACAACAAAAACAGGAATTAGATGCGAATCATTACTTTGATTTGCGAGGACAACTGCGAGTGCTGAAATTTCAAATACAAAAAAGAGTTGCAACTTGAATCACGGAAATCCTTTTTTAAAAAAAGACTGCCCTGTCTGCGGTTTTTAAGTCGCGGTTTTTTCGCAGGACTTTGGGCAAATACTGAGGCAGGGACTTGGAAGTCCTGAAGGACAAAGATATCGCGAGTTAATAATTTAAGTATAATAATTAGTAATTTCCCTTCCCTTGTCTGAAGACTTCGAGAAGAATCAAGAATCAAGGGGATATCATCGTTTTCTGGAAGAGTGGGAGGAAGGATTCTCGAAGAACATTGGGAAGACTGGCTATTTTCCTGGAAGACGACTTCTGAGGTCCTACTCAGAAGTCACTCTTGGAAGCGAGTATTAAAGAACTTTAATTGTAAGGAAGCGGATTGGGACTCACAATCAGTAGAGGCGGAACTCGATAACCTATTACGACAGTTCAAAGTGGAACATGAGGCCGCCTGGGAATCCAGGAGACTTCGGGAACGTTAATTTTTCGAAGACTGATTGCTCTGATTGTGGGGCCGACAATCTTGAAGAGATAGTCATTATGCTCGACTTGGTATTGCTAAACCGACCCGGCATGGTATTTTTTTATAGTAGTAGATAGTGATAAAGTTTTTATTTTTATAGTTTATTTTCCTTAAACATATATATAGTATATAGTACTTGATAAATTAAGTTCCCGTTAGATGTGGTGTATATACAGGGGTTACCCTAAAGTATGTATACAATATTACTATATTTATTATTTTATTTACTATAAATAATCTATAAAATATTTACAATATTTTTAAGAAATAAATATTAATAAATGCTTCAGTGGTCGAACTGGCTAGGACGCTCGCTGGAATGTGGAGAGATCTAAGTTTAAACCCTGACCGAAGTGTGTAATATTTTTCGCAACAAATTCTTTACAGTTTTGGGATGGGGGGGGGTATAGAGATGCTTGTAGGCATTAAATTATTAAATAACCATAATTATTATTGATTAGCAATTTAATTTGTGCTATTACATTTATAGTTCTACTTAACAGCTGTGTTTAAAAAAAATCTGGCAAACATGTGGTATACAGTTCGACGGAACTTGTAAATGTTTGTAAATTGACCTACGAAATTATTATTAAGCACTAAGATCTGCTTTCGACCGTTATGACCATTCTCTCGATTTAAATTTGTTAAATAATAATAATTATATGAAATAAACATTGCCAAACATTTCCTTAATAATAAATGTAATTTTATAAATATTAATTTCTTATAAGAATCCAAAACATTCACATATTTGTGTGTAACCATGATCGATTACTTTCAACGCAGGTACACATCACAGCAACTCCAATCGTATCGAATCTATATACCATTTTTCCACTCTTTTCAGAGAAATAAAATTGTTATGTACAAAAGTCAGAATTTTATTTGATTAAATTAACCCATACAAGGATACCAGCTTGTCGAATCATTTTGCCTGTGGCAAAGATGTTACACGATACATGGTCCCACGTATTTATCACGAAAATACTAAATACCGCAGTGTGTATCGATACGTTGTGAAGGATTATCAATCGTTGAAGATTATAAAAATCATAGTACATAAATATATAAGTTACTCTCCAAGTATATATAAGTTACTCTTCAAATATATAAGTTACTCTCCAGTAAAAATAGTAAATATAGGAGCACGAGAGCCACAAAGTTAACTTTACAAAAATCTCCTACTCTCGTAAATGTCACTTTAATTTTATTTGCCTTATCCGACTTTGTACTAGTATCACTTCGTTCGTTTTTACTGCATGGTGGTAGAAATGCTCTGCCGCCACGTGGCGTGAGAAAGAGTTTTTAAAATTTTGACTCGGGTCTTGGGCAATGCTGTTAAAAGAAGTTTCTGCAATTGTGGCAATGGTAAAAAGTCGACTTGCAGATGCGGCTGTTGCTTGTCATCTGTAAAATTATTAAATAACATTTTACAATATAATTATAGAAATCTAATAAAAATTAATTGCAGAAATAACAACGCTGATTAGCCAATTGAAACTAACTCTACAATTGGATATATACCTTTTTGGTTCTCGTTCTCATCCTCAACATCAGCGATTAATCTTAACCCTTAAACACGTAAGTGGGTCAGAGAGACCCCATATGAAACTTCGAACGCT
>QKQZ01015452.1:0-24291 GCA_003595255.1 Solenopsis fugax | reverse complement strand
GACCCGCAAATGTGTTTCCGTATTTTACAAAATCGGTGTGTTTAAGGGTTAAGTTTAATAATATTATTAGCTTATTTATAAGATCATTATTTAAATTTAAAAAATGTAAAAATACAAAATTTTTTACTTAAGGCATGTCTATTTACTTAAAAGTAAATATTTTTACTTAAATTGAATAAACAAATGCTTGCATCAAAAAAATTGATTTTATGAAAATGTATTTTTTTATCTAAAAAATTTCTTCTCTCAGTATATATGTAGTAAATAAAATTGATTGAAGATAACAAAAATATCCCGTAAGTAACCTCTTCTGGAATACATTTTTTCCTAATTTAGCACATTTAAATTAGGTAACAAAAATATCCGCTAAGTAACCGCCTCTGGAAAGAATATACGATAATATTTCTCGAGGATGCAGCTGGCGAGAGATGCCACCGTCTCTTCTGATCTTATTATACGCAACAAAAATAAAAACTCCTAAGTTGAGCAATAAAAATCTTATATTATCCCGGATATCACAGACAGGAAGTTTACTCATAACGCGTCGGATGTAATGTAGCGATTCAATCTTGAATAAACTCAGCGAGAGTATAATGTGAGGGTGCTCATGCAAACCCAGAGACCAAGGGAAGCACGCTCAGAATATAAATTCAAGAATGTGCAATGCACGCGGCAAATTCTTCTTCCTTTCGCGTAACTTCTCGTCAAAAGATAGGAAAGTACATACGGGGAATATGGTGAAAAAATAAAGATTACGTTGTCCAACTGACGGAAAAGAAGTCATCGTAAATATTTATAATGCACCATGTGCATCTTTCCTCGCCATTTATCTTCATGATAAAACTATAAATCATTTACAATTTTTATCGTTCAATTATGCCATTTTTATTTTTACGATTCTGACAGTGATTTTCCGTTTTTATAATCATGCGATTGAGTTTTATAGCTTGAGTTTTATAAACTTGAGCCTAAAAGTTTGTCCAATTAATCAACTGCTTTTCCTTTCGAAGTAAGGTGACGCAATAGGAAAACTTTAATGGCTTTGATAGCCATTAGGGATCTAATAGTTAGGAGAACATCTAATGGATGTGAGACTTACGTGGGTCATCGAAATTACTCTGATCTCAAGTTTACTATAGACATGCAACGTAGCATTGCGCTTAATAGTGACATTATTTACGATAAGAGTAATATGTCTATCGATATATGTGTATATACACTATACATATGCACAACTTTTACATTTAATTTAATAATACATAATAAAGTGTAACATAATTTTTTGCCTTGTCTTGTAGCTTTTTGAATTAATTTTAAATAGATTATATTTTAATAGAATTTTAATTTGAAACTTGATCACAAAGATACAGAAAATAAAAAACTGAAAAGCTGCAATAAATTTTTTCCGATATTTTCATTCGTTAAGGAAAATACATAGGCAAGAGTTCACTGTTTTAACTGTAAACGATGTGTATTTAATCAAGCACACTCCGTATATGTCTTAAAGTTATAACTTTATAAAACTATATACATATACGCAATCATCATAAGAATAACTTAGAATATAACTTAAGAATAACTTAGAAGGTCCAATACAATAAAGTTAAAATTAGCGAAATTATTCAGCCAATAAAACTTTACAATTACTAATTTACAATTACAATACTTATCAAAAGCTAGTACAGATCAGAATAACAATTTCTAAGTTAGTTCGCGGACGAGATGCTCTGAATACTTATTCATGTGATTAGTTAAACTCTGTATGACGTTCCTTGTTGTAAAGTTTGACAATAACGCCGCCAATTTCACGCGATGCTTAATGCTTCGCAACTCTGTTATTCCAATTGGAATCATATCTGGTATTGACTGTATCCTACAACGCCTGTCTTCCACTCCACAAAAATAGGTAATAAAAATTATTAAATTTAAATCTATAATTTTTCTCAGTACCATCAATGTCATTAACGCGCATCGATTTATGAGAATCAATTTTTTTTCATGCGCAAAAATAATGCTTTTGTAGTTAACCTCGACACTTAGATTAGATCATGAATAACAACAATTAACCCGTCTATCACCAGAAAATTGAATATGCTTCGGAGGAGCATGCATCAAACGACACGCCACTTTGTGACAAATTTAGTTTATGCATACTCTTGAACGTCATTTTCGGTACGGCCTTTCTAGGCAAATGTCACGCTGCATTATCTCTCACATACAATATGTGGATGGCATATCGGAGCAACGGCATGGCGCAGCAACGAATTACGAACGTGGAAAAATTATGACGAGTTTTATGATCTTCCAATCTTACGGTGGAATTATTATTACTAGCGCTCGGATCGATAAGTTCTACCTCGCGCGTTCGTAATAAAAATGTAATAAAGTCTAAATATTGACGGGAATCAAATAATTTAACAATAATCTCATAATCAAACCCTCTTTTTCGCGTAAAGATAAAAGAGGTGCATTTGCTTCCGATCTTAAAATACGTCTTCCATAAAACTGAATTTTATAAACAATAATTAAAGTGCACATAAGACCGTGAAGTGTATAACACAATTAAAATCGAGGAAAAGCCAACAATGATCTTCGCGGATCTTAAGAGCTCAAATAACAAATCGTAAGTGATTTTATATACATTTCCTAATTCTTCGAACTGCACGCTGTTATTATCGGTCTTGAAATGCAGCTCTTAATTAAACTAGAAAAATAATATCAAATATTAAATTGATAATCAATTTAATAATGCTGATGCTAACAAGTATCAATAAGACTTCCCCACCCCAAAAAACTGTAAAGAATTGAATAACTTATTTAATATTTAAGTAATTATTTATATAAGTAATTTGTTCTCTTTTCTTTTTATAACTTATTTTTCTTCATTTAATCATATCATTTGCTATTTATTTATTGGCTGCGTTCAGCAGAAAAAGCAGCTTTGCAACTCTTGCAGGATTCTTTAATAGGATTGATTTATACATTTAAATCCGGCAGAGGAATAGAGGCAAGAACCAATAATATTAAAGAATCTTGCAATAGAATCTTGTAAAGCAGCTTTTTCTTCTGAATGCAGCCATTGTCTGATATATTCTATTTCGTCACTGTGACATCTGAGTGTTCTATGCTTTTTTTCTCATGATACAAACGAAGAATACATCGAGAACAGTAAACCATTAGTTTTTCAATTGGCATAAAACATGAAAGACATAAAACTCGTAATACTTGTATTTTACCCTGGCTAAAAGAATAAAATATGTGAGGTTCGATACGACCCCAAACAAGAGTAGTCGATCACAGAGAAACAAAGATATATTGTTATTATGTCGGCTTTCTGTTCCGAGATAGAAATAATCTGCGATTCACGTTTTCATGTGTCTTTTTTCCAATTAAAGTTGCAATATACAATAATTATTTCACTCTCGGAGAGTGCGCAATTTATTTACAGCTTTTTTTCGCAAATAATTGCGGCGCAACTGAAATCCTCTCGAAAGTAACATATATAAAGAATGTCCTGTGAATTTTCGCGAGAAAATTGTACTACCTGACACGATCAAGAGGGACTTGACAAACAGACGCATTAAAAATTTAAAGTTATTTATCTGCTTCTCGAAAGATAAAGGAGAGTAGATATTTATATCGAAGGTGGAGACTATTCTCGCTATTTCTGAGAAATAAGCTGTATCTTTTGCATCAAAACGCCCGTTCAATTTTCGTAG
This sequence comes from Solenopsis fugax, assembly GCA_003595255.1. Taxonomy (NCBI): domain Eukaryota; kingdom Metazoa; phylum Arthropoda; class Insecta; order Hymenoptera; family Formicidae; genus Solenopsis; species Solenopsis fugax. The sequence goes on along the minus strand of QKQZ01015452.1, from coordinate 20,572 downwards.
AAAAATACTTTTCCGTACTAAACCTTCGAGGAACTGAAAATAAATTGCTTATCGGCGTATCTTTGGATCTCGAAATTAAAAATTAACAATTTGATCATGTACAAAGCATGCTTTGCTTTTTACAGACATAATAAAATCTTGTTAGCTCTTTATCAAGCTGCACCAAGAAATTCTACTGAAATTACAGATACAAGATATTACTTGCCCTTCAAGATATTCAAACTTTATACGTTTACAAAACATCTATTTTCGTATCTAGTACACAGAGAGAGAACAAAATGCTTACAATTACCATAATTTAACTATAATTTATAGTTATTTTCGGTGCCAAGTATATACTTATTTTAACACAAATTATAGCTATTATATATTATTGCTACGTAAACAGCGAATTAAAGAAATAGTTACATTCATTATACTTGCAGTTGCATTTACTACATAAAAATATTTTATTTTTACCATTTATATCTTGATATTTTACTATATTAACTTTCGAAATTATGATAGTAAATTTTTTTCGTAACTGAAAGTACTATAAAGTTATTATATTTCCATTATAACAATAACTATAAAAATAAAGCTCCTAACCATAATTATTTCATCATGCAATTATAATCATAAATATCAAACATTTTTTTCTCAATGTATATTTTAGAACAATATTTCATATATTATTTTATCTCAGTTACCTTCTATATATTTTTCTTGGTAATTTTTTTTCTTTGGAGAAATTACCTTTACAAATAAAATTATTGCTTCGTTCCTCGAATATTGCGAAAGAGACAAAGAAAACAAAGATATTTATTCCTGGGAATCGTACGCCTGGGGACGTATTTAGGTTCCCAACCTCATGTCACGATCACATTTCTCCCTGTCGTTTGGTCCCAGCAATTTCAGAACAAGATTACACTCACGTAATGTTCCGAAGTCCAACCTTCAAAGGGCATAGCGTGCATTTGCAACATTGTATAGGCTAGGATTGTTTCGGTAGACGGGAAATTAATAGACTGATACCTCTACCAGGAATTAATGAGACTCACGAGAGGCAATTACGATTGATAACCACCTCGACAAGAGGGTATTACTAACTCCGCTAACAAAGCCACGATCTCATCATGACGCGGCATGACGTCAAAAGCGAACCAATTAAGAAACTGTTGCTAAAGTCAGTAAACAATCGGGCAATTTCGCATTCCTGATCTACATTTAGTAGATGGATCTCGTGTACGAAAATGTTTAGCTAAGCCTTGACCGCGACCTCTCAACTTCGAACTTACAAGTGGCGAATTAGCGGTTCCTAAGTTCTAATTTCAATGATGATGTAGTTAAAGGTCAAAGATGTGGTTTCGTGTTCGTGACGCGAAGGAAGATAACAAGAGAGCGTGAACGGAAGTGGCGGAAGGTGAGAGAGTAGGCTGGATAAATCGTGCAGTTTATCTATGATATGATCGAGGTTGCCCTAATTAATCGAGCGCATGATAAATGACGCGGCTTAAGTGACCTCCTCTAGAATCGAATAAAATCTGACCGACATAATGAGAATTAAAGTGCCCGCCCACAAAAACAAGGTCAAATTTTTCTTTTTACGCCTATCCAACTTTTCATCTGGCGTTATGAAATCGACCGCGCACTGTTCGATGCATTACTCCAGAAATGAAATGTCGATTAAATTAAACTAACGTAATATCAAATTAATATCTACTGTGTATATTGATCTGTGTAAAAGTGAAAAATATTTCGAACATTCTCTTTTCTTTTCCTTCTAATTATATTCCTATTAAATCCCTTCTAATTATATTAGCCAACATTTCCTGCTCCTTTCGAGATATTTAAACGCAAGTTTCAATCTACAATTCTCAAAATGAAATCCCTCGAACGCGGCCAGATGGACAGATAGACAGGCAGTTATAATGACGATTCTAATCTCACCCACATCGAATACAATAGCATCTGTCTTTCGTGTACGTAAACTGGAGGCGCAGAGATGCCTGAGCTTACATTCGCACGTACATGTGCATAAACGTATACCTCACTCGCTGCGGGATCTGCCGGGTGCGACGTCGTGTACAAACCTGGACCAAACATCTCGCCTGCCTCGAGACCGGTACACGACGAACCCCCTACACAAGCGACGTAAATACCTCGGCATTCCATGATGTTGAGGCAATATGGAGTACCGACTTCCTGCGGCCATACATACCGCTCGTATTCCGATAGCGTGCCAAAATGTGGGAAATGCAGATAGAGCTGTTAACCTGCACTCGCCTTTATGCAACGGGCAGTCGCGAAACGTATGCGCGATAGTAAGGTAAATGTGAATGAACATATTCCTATATCCGGACACTTACATGGAAACTTGTTATTAATTAATTCTAAATCTGTTTTTTTTTTATAATATCAAAATTTGATTGTAATCTTTAAATGCTTTAAAATATTTCCAAATGATTTATTTTAAATATTATAAAAATTAACGTTAAAAAATTTTGTTAGATAAGATTAGAATTTATATTTATAAAATTTTTAAGAACATTATTATCAAAAGTGTCAAAAGAATATTTTGTATTTATTTTATAAATAATACATTAAGAATAAATATTTAGAACATTAAAGACTAACATTTCAAATTGATATTAACTATTCATTCATACTTTACTTAAATTCTTATTAATTTCGGAATAATTTAAAAATTTTTCATATTTTTGTATGTTAAAATGATAGAGAAAAGTTAGCGGAAAGTCGCTAATATTGGCACCCCATTTTATTTTTGGATATTACTTCGTAAACATAAACTAAAAGCATAAATGCAAACTAGAAAGTGTCTTCTATCAGATGATACAGCAGTTGTTATAATACTATTTCGTATTTTGTAATAATTAATGTTTTTGCAACATAATCCAAAAAGAAAGACTGAAAAATTAAGCCCTAAAATTGGCACCCTAAGCAATAATAGCAGTATTCAAACACGGTCTCATAGTGGAAGAGTTAACTATGAAATAAATTAATAAACAAAGTAATAAAATATGTTTTTATATATTAAACAACAAAGTTTATAAAATTGCAAAGCTAAAATTAAATCCTTCCACTTTATAAGTTTTTTCTGACACTTTATTAGTACCTATATACGTGGACGCTATTTTTCCTACCTTAAGGTACTGAAGAAAATGTGAAAGGTTCATGAAACATCTGTCAATATTTAGTTGAATATTTCGTAGTTATTGTCTATTCTCACAGAGAGGTGGTCCATTTTACGTTGCATAGCGATTTTATGTTTCAAACCGCTTTACGAGGAAAATATGAAAGAGAAAAATATAAACAAAACAGTTTTAGGAAGCTACAAACATGTGAAACGATCTATATTATCAATACTATAGTCACTATTGTTACAACTACACAATTTGCAAGAGAAAATCGTGCAAATTTTATTTTCGTTTTTCAAGATTTTGTTTTTAGCAGATTTTGTATAGAAAAAAAGCCATAATCTATAGGTTTTTACTTCAATTCTCTGATCAGCTGTTTTAGTCAGTATTAATACAGTGTAATGTTTAATTTCCGAGAAATATGGAGATATGCCGCTTTAGAAAGAGTGGCGACTTTCCTCTAATATTTTATATTTTAAATTTCAGTTAATTATATAATTAGATCACTTTATATCGTGAATCCTTGCAAAAATTGAACAATCTTGTTTTTGGGACATTTATCTTGTGTAGACTCGATCACAGAAGATGAAAATTTGTCGATATAATAAAACGGATTTTTTTTCACGTTCAAAAACAAAAACAAACGAGATCAAGAAAATTTTTTTTACGTAACTGAATCGTCTCTCATTTTATATTCCGTCCTTTAAATTTACAATACCGCACGGGAGGCCCGGCATGCTGTTTCAGCATTCGTAAGATTCTCTCACGATACTTCGCTTCCCGACGTGATCGATCGTGTGTAGCGCCCAAGAATTCAAGAGTTGACTATTTCTTTCACATGAATATGTTCCGTGAAACGAGATTTTTCACACCGAACTAACCGACCTACTTAGATAACGGGCACGTCGTAACTATCATTTTCTGGCGACCAGAAAATCTCGTAGACTCTCACGAATGTGTACCAAGAGGATAAGGGCTACTTCTCTCCGCCAGAAGAGACTAGAAGTTAATAGGATAATCTAGCTCGACGCGCGATGGAGTGCTATCGATATCTGAAATAGTATAGCGATATCGTAAAATTCACTGTTTTATTAAAACAGGAAGTTTTCACGCAACACCGAGCTAGCAGACTGACAAATCGACCTTATTCTTTCCTCTCTCCGTTTAGGACACTTTGGAACTTTATACGGGTTATAAATCCAAGAGGTTCACGTAAAGCCAAACACGTAAAGTTCTGTATACCTTGTCGGTAAATATTGCTTAGATATTGAAAAGATATATTTATTTGCGCAACGTTTCCCACCGTCATATTTCAAAGACACCCTTTTCCTATAAGTCCTCCATATAAATTCTATCCTCATAAATAATGCTGTTCCTCATCATCTCTCATAATTGAGAAAGTCCAGTAAGTCTCACTTTTTGTTTGAGGACAATTTTTTTCCTTCCCCTTCTTACTTGATTCAACTCGCGATACCGCGTAGTTTAAAAAACGATCAGGTTCTCCCCTCAGTGTAAAAAAAAATCTTTACGTGCCTTGGCTGTTTCTTCAAGATACGGGTTCCCTTCCCACCCGCGAGTATTGTATTCTGCTGAGGTTTCTTCATGCCTAAGCAAAGTATACATATATACCCAAGCAATTTATTGTAGCAATATTTGACAAAACCGCTGCGAAAAAATAAGGGTGACTTGACGAAAACCAGATAAAATCGATCCGGAGAAGGTATTCGCCGAATCCCGCAGAAGATGTCGAGAGACTAATGAGAATCCTATCTGCCACAGATCGCAACTCGGAAAAGATATTCGACGACAAGCCGATTTCAAATTGGCGATCGAGCGACTCCCTTTCACATACAATATAAGCACATTTCTAAACGTACGCTGTATATTTGACTCTGTCAATTTAGAGCAAAACTGGGTCACGAAAACTGATTGATAAAGCTTGACGGTATCGCGACGTATAAAATTGATTCGATTTCGTGAGGAGTCTTCGTGCTCCGCCGCAAGAGATTAACTGCATTTCGTAATTTGTGCTGTGCCCTAGCCACCCCAGTTGGGCAGGCGTTTACGCGCGTGCATTATCCCGCATTATCTGCCCCTGACGTCCGGTGATATCGCAAATTCTCGATAATCTACCGTTCGCTATTATTGCGCCTAGATTTCGACCAATATCCCCGTATAACGTTGGTTTCCTCATGAGATAGTACAATGAGTACTCGTGGAATTGTTGTAGACTTATAAAAAAACCAAAAATATACTGAGAAAAAACTTGATTAAATTTTTCAACCCGATTAAATTTTTTCAATTCAAATATTTATGTATTTAATTTAAATATTTGGACTTCAATTTAAACATTTATATATTTAACTTAACTACATATATATTTAACTTAACTACATATATATTTAACTTAAGTACATAAATACTTGAACTGAAGAAATTCAATCAAACTTTAAAAATTTAGCCAAATTAACTTTTTTTCTCAGTGTACGCTAAGCTTAAAGATATATAGTATGTGTCTTAACTCAAAACGTTATCAAAAATATAAAAATTTCATGGATTGTTCTAATATTAGTTTAAGTATCTGTATAAAACTGGAGCACAAAATTCTCTTATTAATTTAAATTTTGATCATTTGATTTTTTGTTTACTCTTAATTCTTGTATAAAATCACGTTTTGTAATATTTATTTGCAAATTTAATGAGAGAAGTAGCATTATAAATTAAATTAAAAATTTTACATATACTGATGAAACTCTTATGAATATTTGTGTTAAAAATTTATTTGGATCCACGTAAATAATTTTAAAAGTTATTTATTTAAAATTGTAAAATTAAACAAAATAAGATCAAAATCAATAAAACAAGAAGCATACGAACCAAGCCAGATACATGTGCTTCTGTAATATTTACAGTAAACTGAAAACAAATTAATGATGTAAATATTATCACATCTGGCTTGGTTCGTATACTTCTTGGATTGTTTTATTGATTTCGAATCAGTTGAACCTGTAATCGGTATACATTTGATATCAATTAAAATAATCTTTTTTTTGCTGCATAAGCATAAGGTAAATTTTTTATTGCTTTCTTCTTTGTAGTTGGTTTCAAAGAACCAAAATTCCGAAATTCACAATTAAAATTTTTTGTCGTTGACTAGGAAAAAAAGAAAAATAAATTTAAGAAAAAACCTACAGTTTTTAAATTTCAATAATTTTTAACTGGTATTGTAGAGCTATAAAACACTATTAAAAAGAATTTGAAATGTTTCTGTAAAGAATTTTAAAGAAATTAAGAGTCTAAGGAATTTCTCTTAAAAATCTATAAAAGTGCTATTTAAAAAGAAACGATTTTTTTCTTTTAGAAAAAAGTTCTCGCACAGTCTCACGAGTATTTATTTGGAATTTATGTAATTCGCCAAAATCAACATTCGGTAAAAACAGGAGATTAGGAACATAGTGTAGAAAGAGTCTTCCGTATTTTAAGCAACTCTTTTACATGATATCATTAAGGCGCTCTTAGCATCACTAAGGAAAAGATACAGAGATAACTTTCTGGCGACCATGAATTATACACCGCATATGGGAAAACCCGTCTCACATTTTCTTCCCCCGAGGCACACATTAAATATTAATGAGAAAAGTGATAACGAAGCTAAAATGTCAGTGTGATCGATACGCGCTACAGAATTTTTATTTTATTTCACATGATGTAATGTATACGTACACATCTGTTTATATCAATTACGATCTTCATTATGTGAAATAATTTATTACAAAATATTTTATGCAGTAAAAATATGCTTTGTTGATATTTATATTTCACATAAACAGCAATAAAATAACTAAAGTCCGTTAAATGAATATATTGCCTCGAGCATAAAAGTATTTGACGTCACACAACGTTGTCCTCGTCGAATAATTTTAATCCCAGGGGATAAATCCCCGTAAATCCGACAATGGAACGTGAAGAAATTCGATTCTTGTGAAGATTCTCTGTGCGCTGCGGGCAACACGAACGGCAGCAATTCCATGTCTCTGACGAAGCGCGAATATCGCCAACTGATTCTCGGCGCGTGCAAATCGTATGTCGAAACTCGAGCTACGAATACCGGCTATCGATTCCAAAGCTCACCGAGCGACAAACGAAATGCGCATTCTAACGCGAGAAACATAAAAATCGTTCGTCATTCGGTTTCCCGATATAACGAGTCGCCGAAGCGTTCGTCAGAGATGACAGCGACATGTATTGATGAATTGAACGTTACGTGACAAGACCTTCCTAATTGTAGTCTACTGTAACTCTATTATCTGTCCTCAAATATAAGAACAAAGGCGTGCTCCAAACAATAGAATCCTCAATTAAAATTATATTTTATTCTCTATTCCGCCTTCCTTCCCTTCTCTATTCTCTCAATTTGCGACTTTGGCGAAGACACACGTCACGTGCCGAATAGGAAGCAGATATGTATATCGAGATTTGAAAAGTCGGTTCAAAGGTGAATTTCTATTCAGTTGCAGAACAAAGGAACAATGTCAGCCGAGATGAGAGCTGGTCGACCTACCATGCCAACCATTCCGCACTCGAAAAGGCCTACGATCTTGGTGTATCCGACAGGTAAGCGCCATGTTTCTAATACTTAATTCTCGGCTGAATCACGCCAGAGCTAAACTCTACTTTATTACACGGCTTATGTCATGCCGGCATTATCTTGAGTTTCATTTTGAAAGCGCGGTATATTACTGCGCGAGAGGGATGATGTTTAATTAGACGCTTGTATGAAGTATTAGATCGCGCCCGCGGCGATGTTAAATTGCAAACGAGTAGAGCCGGGAGCAGGAGGGTTAAAGAGGCGGGGAGAGAGAGACAAGCGGATTGATAATGTAATTAGTGTCAGCCGTTCGCCCGTTATGTAGGCTTGCTATACGGTGAATTACGAGAAACACGAATCCGCTAACAAGTTAGCGGTGTGTTAACGCAATAACACAGAACTGCTATCCGATCGTTCACCGATCAAAGGCATTGCTCGATCGCTATTAAATACTGATGTTCGCCCTCGTCGTATACGATGGCGAGCGAACTGAGATGTATCGATTTACCAATATTAAAAGTAAAGAGATTCTATTTCCAAATAATTCGGAATTGCTTTTTCTTTCACAAACGCGATTTATGAAATTAGCAATTAATAAACCACGGACATTTAATTACTGACGTTTGCCTCTAATGATGAGTGAACTGGAATGTATACCGAATGTGTATCTGAAGTAAAGAGATTTCACTCTCAAAATAATTCGGAATAGATTTTTTTTTCCTACAAATCAATTTGAAAGATTCGTAATTAATAGATCATTGATATTTAATGAACCTGGAGAGCATCCTTCCAAGGGATAAAGTACTTCGCCGAGGCGACGGAGCTATTTGCGTCACGGTTTTCAGTTAGATTAATTGGTTGACGTTAAAACTTTGGAAACTTTAGATCTTGCGCAATCTGCAATCGGTGCTTCATTCAAATCCCCACAATAGCTCTAATTTGCAGTTACGGACACAACTGCTTCGAAAAATAGCGCGGGCATGTCGATCTAAAAACAAATCCTCAATTTCCAGAAACATGAGCGACGATGTACGCGAGACAAGTACACAATATAAGAAACATGACGAGCGCATGATACGCGAAATATGAGATATCTTTCTCTTTCCACAGAATATAATACATATAATCGTTAAAAGAAATTATGTACTAATAATAATATTCCTTACCAATCTTTTGAATAAATCAAATTCAAGCAATTAATGAAAATTAATGCACACTCGTGATTAATAACTTAAAATTTATCTTTTAATTATTTAGAATAAAAGTAATTCAATAATCTAGAATATCTAATTTCTTTCGCAAAATGTGACGCAAACGATGTCTAGAAGAAACTGTGCACTGATAATAATATCCTTTATCTTTTAAATAAATTGGATTTGATACAAGCAAATACACGCAATTGTACACGCAAGTGATAACTTAAAATTTATCTTTTGACTATTTATAGTAAAACTAATTTAATGAAATCGAATACAAAGTTGTATCTGATCAAGAATCGTATTGTACGTTTTCTAGAAATTGTCCGCTGCATTGTAAGCACACTGTGAAAGCTAAATCAAGCTCTATATATATTACCTACTAAGAAAATAGGGCTTAATCCAAGAGAGAACTGGGACACTTTTATTGAGAAATGTCGACATTACTACATTATGCGTTTTGAGCAAAAAGTTTTAATCGAACAATTCAGTAGTTGAGAGAAAGTCAGGGATTCAAACTCTTTTAAATACGGAACTGAAAGTCTAATCAGTACCATCTTAAGCCCCGTCTTATAATACTCACTAATTCGATCCGAGTAACCAACTTCACTCTTATTACACGCTTGAAAATTTCATGAAACTGACAAACTTTCTAGAAGTGCATGTCACTTTTTATGTCTAATGATATAGATTCCGCTTCGTGACCTGGAATACACAAACCGCTGTCTAATGGCATATACGCCTCATTAGAGATACATGCACATAGATAATAAAAATAAAATCGCTTTTTTGTATACGTATAAAATCGTGTTCATGCATCTAGCAAAATTAACCATTGCTAACTAAAAGTTAATAAAATTGACATATCGACAATTGTTTGATTCAATGAATCCAATAAATTGATACGCGTTCGTGATGTTAACAAAAATAATTCTAAAAACGGAACACTTGTCCCATGAAATATCACATTGTTTTAAATTTGTATATACTGATTAATCAAAATGACCTATCGAAAAACGCGGCTTAAATTTTTAAAAGCTTCAATTACGTCATTGAAAAAGATAAATACATGTCGCGAGAGAATTATATATATGCTATTGTGTTCCAGTATATAACAATAGAACACAAAATTAATACTGATTTACGAAGTTCTAACACATTTGCATCTTTCAGTTACGCCGGAGAGTATAATCATACCTATCGTGTCCTGCATTCTGGGGTTTCCATTACTGGCGTTAATGGTAATTTGCTGCCTACGGAGGAGAGCGAAACTCGCCAGGGAACGGGCCCGGCGAAGAAATTGTGATTTGGATCATGGCGCATTGAGCCTCGTACGTTTCAGCCCGGTTCATCGCCTAGGTGAGCACCCATCGAGTTTAAAAGTGAAACTAGGACATACGCGCGCACGTGGAACAGATATTCGCTGTGTGAATAGAAACACTGAATAGAGCCCAAATCGCTCGTGCAAAATTAAATATGTGATACCGACCAAATAGGATGTCCAAACCAGCAGCGAGAAAATTATTAAATATATTTTCGGATATACGCAAAACTATTAAACTCTATTTCAATTAATAATTTTTATTTAATAATTTAAATTATTTTTATGAATATTAGAGGAGAAAGAGGAAATACAGCACCGATTTCATTTTACTGAATAACTTTGTTAATAATCAATATTCTATATTGAAACTTGAACGATCATATTCGTGTCAAAGTGTTGTTTAATAGATTTTAGACTTAAAGTAATGAAATATTTATTATTAATTTTTTTTTAGAATGTGATTTATAAAAGTGTGACACACTGCATAATCGGTGAAAGAGGAAATATGACTAGCTCCAAAATAATTTTAAAAGATTGATATAGTTTAAAAACACAGCATTTTGTTACAAATTATATATATGTTTAATGAAACATTAAAAATGTCATTACAGATATTGTTTTATCCTTGTTTAACATTAAACAACAAGTATAAAATGTTATCTCTAATATTTTTGAACACAACTCTCTGACAATTTATTAAAGAAACATTTCGATATGAAAATTTCGTTTAAAATATTAATAAAATTCCATGTTGTTGTTTAATTTTATATAACTCGAAATGTGTATAGTCGAATAAAAAGTTAAATAACAAAAAACACTCGAGTAAACATACATTGGTCATAATATGTTCAAGTTTACAAATAATGAGGAAGTATGTGGAATTAAGTGCTAAAGTGTACTTTGAAAAAATTTCGAAGTGCTCAAAAGTAAAAACGCCTTATAACAATTATTAATTATTGACATATTAGCGTCACTAAAAACGATGACTTACTAAACGAATAATTCCATAAGCATTGTTAGAATTTATAACCCAATAACTAGGAGATAATAGGAGTAGGCGAAATGTCCACAGTAGCCATAATATCCCCTTCTCCTCTACGTATAATATGTTTCAATGCAATTGAGATATGAAATATATATTATTGTCTTTACGAAATAAGCACGGTACAACATATTAATATTTCTAAATTCTCGGCATGACGTTTATTTGAAAAGGTATAAATTTAGATCTTACTTTTATAGAAGAAACGAAAAATTAAATGCAGCAACGTCTGCTCTAATTTTCTTCGGTTTAATAGTGGCTACGTAGCTTTTTTATCTCTCTCTTGCTCCCTATATATTTCTACCTCGACTCTCTGACTGACTGAATGCACGCACATGAGCATAATACGCAGGTACTCTCTTGCGACGGCACATAAATGCACTCGTAATACGCGGCCATTGGAATAAACATAAAGAGTGTAGAAGAGACTCTACAGCAGATTGAATTCTATCCCGAACATTCGAATTCCATGTTCATGCACCGACGGATATTTTGAGCTTGAAACTAAAGCGGTGGACGCGCATCCGTATAGCCGATTATTTCTATTCAAAAGCAAATATTCGAAAAATTTCCTGTTAAATCCTTGTCCCGCTCTTTTTAACGCAAAATAATCCACAGGTATTACAAAGAGTCCAGAAAAAAGGGACACGTGAAAGATGCATGAAATGTTACCTGGATCCCTTTGCATCAAGTTTATCGGATTATTTATTGATGTCGAAATGCTATGAAGTTCACGTGAAAAACGATCCACAAAGTCACGAAGGTCGTGAAAGCCACTATGTACAGAATAAATTTTTTACAGCAAGAGGAAATAAATTTCTTATCCGGGAAACCCGTGGCACGCGATATCGCAAACAGAACGGATCTATCGCGTCGTAGTATCAAAAATTGGATCTTACATCGTTCATTGATAATACATTTCTGCGGAGTACAACGCGGTGCATAAAATATGGCGCTCCGGAGCGCCATTTCTCCATGAGATACCTTATCCGGATGCGATTTTATATGTGCATGTGCATTTCCGCGCGGCCGGGAGTAAGCATTCGCGAATGACCGCGTTATCTCTCCATCTCTCATATCTAAAATTCACGTTACATCGAGAGGTTTTTGTTATCTAACATCCGGTATTTTTTGCCGTGAGAGAACGAATGAGCAGCAGATATACGGCAATAAACGTCGTTTTCGCATAAAAGCATTTGCATCACTAATATACTCCAACATCCTCCATTTACATATTGTTTGCGGAAGTATCGGTAAACAATCGCATAGCTCGATGAATTAATTTATTCGTATTATCATCGCTCTAAATCGTCGGCATTTATACGGATGTGTAAAATTATTATCATGTATTATATGGTTTAATTCGGAATCGTGATAGACAATGTGATGTATGCGCCAATTTCAAAAGGCTTGGTTGAGAAGAGCATATTAAATTCTTTTCACTTATTAATGGAGATATTATTTTAATTAACGAGAAATATGTCCGACAAATAAATGCATAATTAACGAAACTACCTGACATATAAAGTAATAATGTAATATTTTACATACAATATGCGTCATTAAATGTCAGGAAAACTTGTAAAAACAATTAATGGAAGCATAATGAAGAGAATTATTTATATACGCGGAAATAACGATTTCGCTGAAATATCTAAAAATTTAGCGAGAACTGCAAATATAATAATTTGGACATCAAAATTATGTAGAACGTTCAAGCATAATGAGAAACGCTGCGAAAAGTATTGACGTTCTAGCAATTAGCTTAATTGTTCTATTTTGTGATAATACGTTGAACAAAAAATTATTTTTAGATCTATATTTAGTTAAGTTTTTAAATGCTTTAGCAAAACCGTGTAATATATTATATGTATATATCATAATTTTGTTAGTATATAATCTGATGCAAATTTATTATGAACTTGCTATACCTGCATTTTTAGAATTTCTCAATATAATTTAGAATCGGAGATAATAATATATTCTTGCCACTATTAAAAAAGAGTCTTTTACAATATATAAAAAAATAAAAATAGAATAATATTAAAAATACACATAATTCTTTATTAAACTCTCAGTAAGATTTTCTTAATATACGTACTAATTTAAAATGCAATCGCTGTGCGTATCAGCTAGCGCAAAACGAAAAGAAATTTAGGAGCCGACGCAATGCACTTGAGTGCGAAAAGGCGGATTTATATCTTCACGTACTACTCATACAGTCTCTCTCAACAGAGCTAATAAAAAAGTTTTTTTATGTCCCTACGTGAATGGTTCACTACATAAGGCATTGTGTCCGTTGTGACCACTACAAACCCTCAATTTACGACAATCCAGTCAATACCAGACAGTAGAAGGTCATTCTGGATCACTATTTAGTGCACACAGTAAGAGAGGCATAAAATTTACCATCCGCAATATTCGTCTTCTAACAAGAGATGTCCGCCGAAAAGCGGAAGATAAATGCTTCATGAATATCACATGAGCACAGTGTACAAATTTAACTTTATCAAGTTTTTTTGGCTATTAATTTTCAAAGACATTATAACAGAAGATACACTATCACATGCATAACAAATTATATCTTTAAAAAATTTGATGCTGAGCGTTTTTTAGCAAAATATTGATCAAATGGAATCAGTTTTTTATAATTTTATACTTTATGAATTTTAACATTGATTATTTTAATAATTGAGGCTCGAATTAATTAAAATTAAATCAATTAAAAATCAATTAAAAAATAGAATTTCATTATTTATGTCGCTCAGAGAGTTTATTTCGCATAGAAGTAACTGCTTTTCGTAATCTTACAATTTCAAAATTGTTTTATTTTTGCATATTTATTATTAAGAAAAAATTGAACAAGAGAATTTCAAAAGTCAAGTTTGATAAAAATGTTACAAAACAGCCTGAATGTGCATTCACGTGACATTCAGTCAACAATGTTATTAATTGTTTTGTTTCCCCTCATTTGAATACCTCTCTGTAATCAGAATTTATTCCCACGGATGAGAATAGAATTGCGTGCGCCGAAACACGCGAAAAATGATCGAAAAATTTTAAACAGCTGAGAGAAGAAATTAAATCCATTTAATTAATTATTGTATCAGGAAATTCCCTAATTCTCGTTAAAGCGGATTAAATTTCGCACACAGTGCAAGCTTAAATCAGCTATCTAAATTTATCCGTTGAAAATAACTTTTATTTCATATAAAGGATTGCATGTACATTTAGAATAAAATTTTACCGTACAAAATAAACTGAAAAGTTTATTTGTGTTGGCAAACGCAGCATCGAGAGAGGATTTAGGTAAAATATGATGTAGTTAATAGTATCGCTCAATTCCTAGAAATTAGGCCCAGATGTATATTTTATGAGCAATACCAATTAGCAGTTTCTTTAGCATTAAAAAAAGAATGTCTTTTTTTATATATATAATGTACCAGCGCTTGAGGTTTGTCATATCATACCATAGGATTGAATCGAAACCAAGTTAAAATATAACTAGGTTTGTGAGAGTAAGATACAACATTAATATTATTCAGTATGCAGCTATAGTTACGAAAAACATTTAAATAAATGACGTATTAGGAAATTCTATTCATTTCCACTTTTATTTTGTGAAAACGCAATGTTTTCTTTTGTTTTTAGATAAAAAGATGAAATATAAAAGCTATATTAGATTTGCATGGTTCGAAAAAATTAGCTTACGTAAATTTAGTTTAGTCAGTGTAGGAATCTTAGAGATTCTTGTAGTAGTTAATTTAAGTAGAAACTTTCGACGTCGAGAACTTCGTCAATCGACGTAATGGCAAATCAAATTTCCGGTGGATATTCTTGGAATGTCAATAATCGCGAGCGGAGCAAATGAAGCACGAATAAAAAAAACAAGGGAAAATATTTTAATATGCGCCGCATCAAACACATTCGCGTATCTTCTTTAATTATAAATAATTCTGAAATATTCTCGAATTATTAGAACTTGCAATCGAGTTCACGAAAGTAGTGGCATTTTTATATCACAACTTACATGTCGACGACATTCCCACAGCTGGCATCGATCGACCGGCGCGTACCGTATCCCTAAGAGGTGATCGAGGGTCCCGAGCCTTCTCATCCCTGGAACTGGACACCGTCGTTGAGGAGCGTTCAGATCCCGAACAAAGCACCGCCATCGAATTAAGTAGTCCCGACTAGCATCCAGCTTCGGCACCGTCTAGGTAAAAATGAGATATACGTTAAAATTGGTTGTCTTACTCGTGAAAATTCTCATAAAGATACACAAACTGTATAATATCGTTAATTGATACAATACAAATCTCTAATTTCAATTCACAATATTTTGTTACAAAAATGCAGTTTCAAAATTAACGAAAAAGAAACATCTCATCTATGAAGATGAGAATGACGATTGTAGAGAAAATAATCGCATTCAAATGAAAAGTTCGAACACAACGGAATTGTACGCGTTAATAATTGTGTACGAATGGCATTTAATTTACGGATTAAGCGATTAATACGTCGTAAAAGCGGAAATCGGACTATCCGTTAATTAGCGGCAGCTACGATGTCCGCATTCGATATTTTCCATAAAGAACGCTCTGATAAAAGACTAGGGAGACATGAAATAACCAATTTTTTCACGCTCATTTCATATAATAAAAATCTGATTAACTTAAAATCATTTGAAACATTTCTCTCATAATACAGTTTTCTCTAAAATTAATACAAAAAATAACTATGAACCTTTGTACTAAAACCAATCGCATTCAAATCGCTTGAAATGTTTCGAAACTATGTGCATTAACAATCGTACACTAACTCTATCCGATTCACGGTGAAGTTTTAAACGACTAATACTTCATTAAACAACGAAAATCAGACTTGTTAATTAACGGAATTCGATATTGTCCGTAAAAAGTGTGCACGATTGGATAAAAGACTGCGAAAACGTTTGTAGCGACTACTTGTTTCTTTCTCGTACAATAAGAGTTTTTAATTAATTTCAGGTGGATATTCGCATACAAGAAAAGAGAAGAGAAGAAAAAGGGAAAATAAGAAAAAAATAAAACCATTAACTACGTAAATCTTTATGGTAAATCATCAATCAATTGCTAAACGAGAAATAATTCTAACAGAGAAACTGTGTGTATTAACAAATGTGTACAAACTCCATCCAATTCGTAAATTAAATGACCAATATTACGATAAAGCGCAACAGAAAACCAACTAACACATAAATACATAAATACTTGTACTGAAATTAATCGGGTTAATCGAGAAATAATTCGAACGGTGGAATTATGAATAGTATACAAGCTCCGTTAGGTTCATAAATTAAATGACAAATATTACGATAAAACAGATGAAAAATAGCTAAAATTAACTACATCAATACTTGTATCAAAATTAATCGCGTCAATCAAAAAATAATTCGGAATCATTATTCAGAACCATATGCGTTAATAATAGTATAGAAGCTCTATTTAATTTACAAAATAAGTAACTATTATATTAAAATGGAGCAATAAAAAATATAGCTAATTTCTTTCGTATAAAAAAAGAAGTCATACATAATTTTAATTATCTAAGAAGAAGAAGAATCTAACTACATAAGCTCTAAAAGTTCTCAAACGACAGATAATTCAAACAAAAGAGCTACGTGCATTATTACAAATATATACAAGCTCCATCAATTTGCAAATCAAATGACTATTATCATGATAAAGTCACTGAAAAGGAGCTTATGAAACAAAATAGACTAAATAAAAAAAATGCTAATTATATAAATAGCTGAACTAAAATCGCATCAATCAATAAATAATTCTAACTCATGGAGTTGTGTGCATTAATAATAGTATACTAATTCCAACCAATTTACAGATTAAACAATTTATACTACGTTAAAGCTACTAAAAAAGATAGCTAACTAAATATTACTCTTTGTTACTAAACGTAAATCTTTATTTAAAAATTAAAAATTTATGCCAAACCAGAGATAAATTGAAATGTTATATATACTACATGCAATATGATTCATAGATTAAATAATATAAAACTGACTATCACTGTAAAACTAACGAAAATCGGATTGTATATTAATTAACGGTAACACGACGCAAATAAATTTGATATTTTCTATTTAAAAAAAAAGCATACGATGACAAAATCACGGACACATATTCTGCTTATTTCATATACAATATCTTACGAAATAAGAATTCCTAATTAACTTTAAGTTGATATTTATTTGATGAGAATATATAGTTCTAAAATTAATAAAAAAAAATAACAATGTCAATTTTTGTATTAAAACGAATAGCAAGATCGAGAAACGATTCAAAAGGTAAAGCTCCTGCATTAATAATTGTACATGAATTTTACTCGATTGACGGATTAAGCGACTAATACTTTGTTAATATCATATGACAAAAATAATACTATCCGCTGATTAACAGTGACGCGACCGCAATCGGAATTAATATGTCACGAACGGAAATACTAAATTTTAAATATAATATTACAGTTTAAATATTAAAAGAATAATATTTTTAATATTTAAAAATGTTATATTTAAAATTTAGTATTATATATGCGCTTGTGACATTTATTTTCTGTCATAAGTGGATAAAAGATTACAAAATGAGAGGTTTGAGTAAAAATGTTTATTTCTCTCTATTCCTTTCTTCTTTCTTTTTCTTTTTTTTCTATTCTTTACAAACTGAATTACTTGAATTATATTTGTACGTGCGAAAGATGGTGCTAACTGGACAGCTCAAGATAGTTGCACCAAGACAGTGAAATCACAATTAAAATATTCCTACTTGAAGTACATTCAGAAATGAAAGTCATAATTGAAACGTATCATTGTGTTAGATAATAGTATCAAATTATGTTAAAATCTCTTTTTCTCTGCTAAAAATATTTTGTACGAGGAGCACACGATTTTTCATTTTCCATCTCTATTCATGCGTAATGAAAATTTCTGATTAACTACGATATTTCTTTCGCAAAAGAGCTGTTTTAAAATTAATAAAAAGGATATTTCACTTATGAGTTTTTCTGACGAAAGCAATCTCGTCAAATGAAAAGCAATTTGAATGATAACGTTTATCCCTGACGAAAATAAAGCGTAAAGCAAGCGTAAAGCGTAGATTGGAACATCGGAGCGTAAAGAAAGCGTATGGAAAAAGTGATGAAAGCGTAATCGAACTCTTTAAGAAGCACAGATTGGAACATCGGAATATAAATTTGTATAACGTTTCAAGAAGCTTTCTATTTTCGCCAGGGATGTTTATTAACAATTGCATTTCAGCTTCAAAAAAAATTCAGATAATTTGTTGAATCAGAAACAATCGATACCCGCTAATTAGCGACTCCTACGATGCGATTAAACCATTATTTTTTTCCAAGAGAATACGCACGATCGAATAAAGAATCGTAAAAACTCGCGAGCATCACACAAAACAACATTTCGCGCGCGTTTTTTTCCTTCTCTTTTCCAGTAAACTGAATTTATCTAAATTACACAAATTATACAACATACGAGAAATGATTCGACTGATCGACGATTGCATCTAAGATCATAAGGTGCTTGAACCGAATAAAGCCCAGTATTAAATAAGGCTCATTTTTTATTTTACCATTTAAAAACACGCTTACGTCTAGAATACATTTAAAAAGAATAGTCATAGGAAGTATATAAAGAGGGACTGGGAAATTAAAATCGGCAGCAATACGTTTATTTGCAATAAAAACTTGTGACAACGTGAGTAAATAAACCGTTTTTATAAAAATTCGCTGCAAAGTTTATTAAGTATACATTGCTTTATGGTTTATTACAACATATAGTATTATTCAACTTCTGAACTAAAAAAATATAGAAAAAAAACTACAGGGAAAAATATATATATATATCAATTTTTTGGAATAAGTATACTTTTTATAAATAATGTATACTTATTAAAAAGTCCACATACGTTTATTGTTATGACCATTGTCTTTTGTTTGTTATGTATGTGGCTTGCAACAGAAGATAATGATTTTCAATTATGTGAACTTTTGAAAAATTAAAATTGCACTCAATGGTCAAGAATTTCCAAAAGTTAAAAAATTAATTACAAATAAAATTAAAGATAATTGTGATATTTAATCTTAAAATAGACTTTAAGGGATTTCGTTTTTATGATTAATAATCATTTTAAAAGTGATTTAAAAGATAATGTTTAATTCCTTTGTTATTTTCAATTTATTTTTTATTCAGGCCTTATTAAAAACACAAACATTTAATAAGGTCCAATGTCAGAGTTTCAAAAAAATTTTTTGATTATTTAAAAATGTTCTATATGTATAGAAGATAATTTTATTTTAATGAGTGATTGAAATAAATATTTTATTCTCTCTTAGAGTTTATTTCAATATCTTCATAAATAGAGTTTATAAAAAATAAAATAAATTAGGTGGGTTATTCGGCTTAGGTACCTTAGCTAAACGTTGTTAAAACACTATATGATGCATTTTTTCCCCCTTTTTTTATGCCGGACAATGGGAATTGTAAATCTAGCTGGAAAACTAAAAAAATCAATACTTTTAAATAAATCAAAGTATTGTTTGATTTATTTAAAAGTATTGATTTTTTAGTGGTAAAATATTGTTTATATTTGTATAACACAGATTTTATATTAATAAGATCGATAAATATTTTAATGTTGCTGTAACAATGTTCATAATAATTGATTTCTAAGAACAATTGCATACTGAAAGACGCATTTGTATTGTATTTGTACAATTATAAAAACATTTTTATAATTAAATTTTAATACGTTTGCATTTCTTTAAAGGATAAAATTATTTTCTTTCAGTTTTTAATGAAAGTAAGTATCATTTTATTATGTAATTAGTACTATGGAGTAGAAAAAGTTTCTCACTCAGCTTCATTCAAAGAAATCATAATTATGATTAAATTCTTTGTAGTGTGTAATCTAAATACGGTAAAAACACAATATACTGCTTTTTGTAACTTTTGGAAATGTTCCATTTTTTTAATTTGAAAGATATGCCTGATACTGAAATAGAATTATATTATTAGGTTTGTTTGTGTTGCTTGAAATCCCCAAAAATTTTTGCGCTTGAAACGAGNTTTGTGTTGCTTGAAATCCCCAAAAATTTTTGCGCTTGAAACGAGATAAATATATATTTGAGCATAGGAGAGAGAAACAACGAAGATACTGACAAGGAACCGATCCGAGGTGTCCACCTCCGATCTTGACGAGCTTTTAATATGTT